>PVKU01011981.1:0-39074 GCA_004027475.1 Anoura caudifer
TAAAAAAATAGTCATGGGGATAAAAAGCACAGCATAGGGAATTTAATCAATAATATTGTAGTAACTACAGATAGTGCTAGGTTGGTACTTGAAATATTGGGGGATCACTTTTTAATGTATATGATTGTCTAACCACCATGCTGTACACTTGAAATAATGTTGAATGTCAACTGTAATTGAAAAATAAAAATAAAAAAAAGAATAAACTGTTTTATGCACTCACAATTGTAAAACTACTTTTTCCCATCTCATATTTAATAATAAATACAGAGTTCTTACAAATCAGTAGGAAGAAACCAATACCCTAATATAAAAAAGGTATATGAATTAGGGTTGTGCTCACAGTTAGAACAGCACAATCCCCATGGCTAATTACAACACAGCCACTTTCTCACTCCCATAATCTAACGTAAGTAAGTGTTCCTCATTGGTGGGAGGCTTTTTCCACTTGGAGCTCCACCATTTTCAACATGTGGCTTCCAAGATGATGGCATTCCACTGCACAAACCAACGGAAGAGTTGAAAAATCAGGAGGGTTCATGTATGGGATGCCGCAGGGGCCAGGACTGGAAGAGGCACATGTCACATCCATTCACATTCCATTGGCTAGAACTGAACCACACTCACATGGGAATACTTAAGTGCAAGGGGAGAAGGGAATATTATATACCTGTGTGTCTAGAAAGAACAAAAAATGGTTGGTGAACAACTATCTAGTCTCTGCCACAGCCAAATTGCATGCCTTATAGAAGCTAAATATATATATCCATTTATGTAACACAGAACTAAATTAGTCTCAATTTCTGACAACAGCTGTGAGATATGAGAGTGCCATGTAGGATCTGCAAAGAAGATGTTCACAAAACAGTCTTGCAAACTCAATTTCTCATCTACCTCAAGAGTAAAATGAACCTGAAGTTACAGATGCAAAGACAACTTGTACAGAGAAAGAAAGTTATTGGTGTTGTAGGAGGTTCATACCTCTCCCTCCCCCCCTTTTAAGCCTAGGTAAGAGATTCCAATGAGAACTTGGACAACTTACTATATGTCCCTGGAGTGTGTCTGACTTATGCCTGAGAGGCCAAAAGAGGGAGAACCTGGGGTCAGTATCTGGCAGAAGGAGACTAGGGGTTGCAAGTAGGGAAGTAACTTCACTCCTTCTATGGGTAACAGGTTTATGTTTTTGGGGTCACATTTGAGATCCACATGCCATTTGAGAGCCACATGGTAAGCAGTTGCCTGAGATCCTGTCCAAGAGGAGCCACCTGGGCAGAATTGGGAACCTCAGCAAAGTAAGCTGGAAATTTACTACCAGATCTTAGAGGATTAGAAAGGCAATTTAAAGGACAAGCCAGAAGAAATGCATCCATGTGTCAAGGCAATTACAAGTGAGAAATTACCACCAGCAGGGTGGGATTCTGTGAAGAACCCATAGAGATTCTCTACAAGAGAGAGAATGAGCTTAAGTACTTGCCAGGACCAGAGAGCACCAAGACCAATTCATGAGAGCATCAGTCAAGTCAGAATTCTCCTGTGTCCTTTCTTCTTCTCCCCCTGTCCCCAACACCCACTCCATTGTATAGGCTCAGAAAACAGATGGGCAAGTCAGAGAAGTTAAAGTGCTGGGCGAGGAAAGAAGAAAGAAACCCCCTTTCCTACTGCTGGCAGCAGGCCTACATTGGCCAAACTGGAGGGTGGGGAAGGTGGGAAGACTTTGCCTTTAAGTAAAGATTGAAGTTTATATTGCTACTCTGGGCTGGACATTAATTACTGAAGCAACCTACTTTGTGACCAAAAGTGATTGAAGGACTTCTCATTATCTGAAGTGACCTGGTATTCACCTGTGCAGAGGATGGGTTTTAATGTGCCCTGTGAGACTGTATATGTGACTTCAATGCAATCATTTCAACTACACATATAAACGTTTTTGAAAAGATAATGACATGCTAACAAGCAGAATCTCGGGATGGCAAGATTAGGGACAAATGAGTTTCCTTTTTGTTTGTGTATGTATCTATGTCTTTCAAAATTCCCCCAACACATATTCTATTTACCATACAATCAGGATGATTGTACATACTGCACATATGCAGTAATTTATACATGATGTGAAATGCAGTAAATTATACATAATTTCAGGATTTTTTGCCATCCTCTCTTTGCAACATGACTATTTATTGGATACCTGACTTCAAAAATCACTGAGTATAAAAACCATCATTATTTGATTTATGAACATTAAACTGAACATTAAATTCATTTTAATCACCATATTGGCATTAGTCTGTATCTTAAAGTATCACATTTATAGAAATTGAGTGATCATTTCACAGTACATCCATCTCATCTACCCTTTTGCCCTCCAACAGCTATGTGCTATTTCTGTATCTCTTCCTTCTGAGACCTTATTATCTGTCTTAAAAGAGAAAATATTTGGTGTCTATCTCAAACCTTACGGTTTTCAAGAAGGTTTCATCATATATGCATAGATCTCATCCCCTTCCTGAGTTCCACAGTGAGTGAATCTTGACCACATGACTGAACAAATGATTACAGATTGCCTGACTCTTTTCTGGATGTTATGCTCATTCTCTTAACTAGATAACTCTCTCTGAGCTAGAGAATGCTTGTGGTCCTTCCAAATGCCTTGAGCTCCTAATTACCCATTCCTGGGCATGTATTAGGTAAGAAGACAAATTGTTACATGAAACAGATTTAGTTAAAAAGGTGATTATTTTCCATTCCTGTTTCTCCTGTGCGATCACCTCTCAGCTCTTGAGCAACTCAGGACGGTTTTACTAAGCATAGCTCTAGGACAACTGCTGTTTTTCTGGCCTTCATTTGGACAGGTTTACCGATCCATATGCCAGGCGAGGCTTAGAAAATGAAGGAAGAATGAAAATAAACACCACAAACAACATACACCTGCTGTCTTATCTGGCTGGGAATTTGGGGATGATCAGTGGACCATTAGCTTGTGCTAACTCTATCCCCCAAATAACAAAGTATTTAGGGTATTATCTGTTACTACTGCTGCTGCTGCTGCTGCTACTACTACCACTACACTTAGCTACCTTTTATTGAGAGCCTTCTTTTCATATTTTACCAAACACTTTATAGACATTATCTTAATGAATTCTGGCAACTTGAGCAAAACACAGAATTATTTATCCTCATTTGCAGATGAGGAAGCAGAGGTGTTAAATGACTTATCTAGGGTCATTCAGCTGCTAAATAGCAGGATGGGATGTTAGATCAGGTTTGTTGGCTTCTAATGCCTTTACTCTTTCCATTATACCATGATGTTTCTTTAAAAACAGTTTCTTTAAACAGCAGTTTCTTCATGAGTTAAATGTACTCTTATATGACTCACCAATTCCACTCCTATCTACCCATTAGAAATGAAAACACATGTCCACACAAAGACATATATACAAATGTTAAAAGCAGCTTATTGGGATATTAGAAAATATCCCACAGCCAAATGCCAATCATCACATGAACACAGGCATACCTTGGAGACATTGCAAGTTCAGTTCCATGGCACCACAATAAACCAAATGTTACTGTAAAGTTAGTCATAATCTTTCTGCTAGTGGAGGGTCTTGCCTTCAATGGGTAAAAAAAGAACAACACCTTTGAAGTACGGTAAAGTGAGGTATGCCTATAGACAGATATATTGATAAACAGATTAGACTAGATTAAAGATAAAATGTGGCAGATTCATATAATAGAATACTACTGAGCAATAAAAAGGTAGGCACTACTAATACGGGCAACAGCATGGGTGAACATCAAGGACGTTATCCTGAATGAAAGAAGTCAGGTACAAAATTCTATGCATTTTATTATTTTATGTATATGACATTTCAAGAAAAGGCAAAACTGTGGAGATACACATCTGACCAGTGAGTTGTTAGGGTTGGGAGAGAAGTGGGAATGAACTACAAATGGGGGAGGACATTTCTGAGCATCATGGTTGCACAACTGTTTCACTTACTAAAAATCATCAAACTATACATTTAAAAAGGGAGAATTGAATGATATTTTGACTTCAATAAAGTGGTTACAAATGAACATAGCCATTTTAAGTGTACAGATGACAAAGGCCCATTTCATTATTCCCAAACCAGTCAATCCCCATTTGTCCTCTGGTTTAGGCAAACACTGATAGAGTACAGATTCCAGATCAATGAAATCACATACAGGCCTGCTTTGTATAACAACATTTTGGTTAATGGCAAAATGTGCATATGATGACAGTGGTCCCATAAGATTATACTGGAGCTGAAAAATTCCTATCATCTAGTAATGACATAGCCTTCATAATATCATAGTGCAACACATTAATTACTCATGTGTTTGTGGTGATGCAGGTGTAAACAAACCTACTGCACTGCCCATCGTATCAAAGTACAGCAGCACATACAATTCTGTACAGTACATAATACTTGAAAATATAATAAACAACTGATTTATGTATTTACCATACTATACTTTTTGTCATTATTTAGAATGCATTCTTTCTACTTATAAATTTTTTTTTGTAAAACAGTATACTGTGTCACATTGGCAGCAGCTTCTTACATCCCCTGGTTACTGCATCTCTCAATTGTTTCCTTTTCTTTTGTGCTTGATTTAATCTCATGTTGTTTTGTTCAAGCATACAAAATCCACTGCTAGTGGTGCTAGTAAGAGGCCACATTGAATGATTGGCCTGGAAATGAAAGCAAGAGTGCTTAAGGACTACAAACGTGGAAAATCAGTGATGGTTACTGCTCATCAATCAGGCATGTCCCATTCCACCCCAGGTACCATCCTGAAGAATAAGAACAAGCTGTTAAAGGATCTCTTTCATTGAAAGCAACAAGCCTAACAACAATTCAACTCAAGCTTGTCTCAGATATAAAGAAACTTCTAATGCCTGGATTGAAGACCAGGCACAGAAGTATATTCCTCTCAGATGCATGATAACCATGACAAAAGGAAAATGTTTGTTGCAATGTTGAAAGAAAAGGCTGGGCCTGACTATGATGTTGAATTTTTTTGCTTGCTCTGGGTGACTTAACTGATTCAAGATCATCATTCATTACATAATGTGAAAGTGAGTGGAGAGTCAACAAGTGCTAACGTGAAGGAAGCTGAAGCATTTCTAGAAACTCTAGATAACCTGATTGCGAAGGAACATTACTTGCTCGAACAAATAGTCAATATAATGGAACCTCCATGTTCTGGAAACAGATGTCTAAAAGGACTTTCATCCATAATGAGTTCAAGTCAATGCCTGATTTCAAGGTCTGTAAGGACAGAAGTCTAACTTGGGGGCAATGTTGTGGACTAGAAATTGGAATCTTGTGATGTAGCACAGTGAGAACCCCACGGCCTTCAAGCATATCAATAAGCACACACTGCCAATGTACCACAGGAGCAATAAGAATGCATGGAGTAACCAGCTCCTCTTCCAGGATACACTGCTGAATTGCTATGCCAGAGAAATAAAATGAAGAAGTATTGCTTGGAGAATAACATACTTAGCAAGATTTTGCTTATTGTTGATAATGCTTACAGACATCTTCCTTTTATTGGTGATCTTTATATCAAAGTGGTATTTCTTCCTCCAAACACCATCGCTTTGATCCGAACAATGAATCAAAGAGTTATAGAAGCTTTTAAGGCCTACTACCTGAGGAGGACCTTTGCCCAGGATATTGCTGCAACTGAGAAAGACAATGATGCAATTCAGAAAGGATTGCCACATCTATGACTGCATCAAAAATCTTGCTTGGGCTTGGGGTAACACCACCAAGGAGCATATCAATGGCATCTGGAAGAAGACACACAAGACGTTCAAATCCTTCTAAGGGTTTGCCAAGGATAAGGAGGTTACAAGAAATCAACAAGGATGTGGATGAGATGCAAACTTTAACCTGGGTATGGATGAGGGTGACATTGAGGGGCTTCTAGCAGTGGTTCCTGAGAAACTGAGTAATGAGGAGATGTTGGAAATGGAACAGGAACGCATAGCTGTAAAAGAGGCAAGAGGAAAGGAAACTACAGGAGAAGCCCCCTCAAAAATCCCCAAGAAAATCCACAGTGGAGGGTTTAGCAGAAGCTAAACAAGCAGACCTCAACAAGCTCCCTAAGATGTTTGAAAACATGAAACCCTACAGTGAAAGGTTTTCATTAATAAAGTGAATGTTCATGGTGCATATCTGCTTAAACAAACCTATGATGAAAAAAACGAACAAACCGGGCAAATCACTATGGATGGGTTTCTGAAAAGAGCGGCACATCCCCAAGAAGAGCCTCAGGCTGGTCCTTCAGAGGGTGTTCCAGAAGGAGGTGCTGTTATCACAGGAGATGGTAGCTTCATAGGAGTTACTAACCCTGAAGACCTTCCAGCGGAGGAGCGTGGAGGTGGAGACAGTGATATTGATGTTCCTAACTCTGTGAAGGCCTAATGTGTGTGTTTTGTGTTGTAGCTTTTAACAAAAAAAGTTTTAAAAGTAAAAAAAAGAATAAGGATGTAAAGAAAAAAATATTTGTACAGCTGCGCAATGTGTTTGTGTTTTAAGCTGTGTTATTACATAAGAGTGGTAAAGTTAAAAAAATATATAAAGTAAATATATCAAGCTAAGTTTATGTTATTATCAAAGAAAAAATATTTGTGTATAAATTTAGTGTAGTCTAAGTGTATGGTGTTATAAAGTCTACAGTAGCATGCAGTAATGTCCTAGGCCATCACATTCACTCACCACCCACTCACTGACTCATCCAGAGCAGTTTCCAGTCATTCCAGTAGCCAATCCCAGCAGCCAGTGGAGCTGTGACCACCACCACATCTCTCCCCCACCTATTGTAAAGGTCAGCCCTGATACAGTTCCCTTCACTTCAAGACTTGGTGAAGGATGCATGGGAGCCACCGAAACTGTCTCTAGCTACCAATATAGTAAGCAAAAAGCAATATCCCTCTGTTTCTGGAGGGATTATGTAGATTAGCGACACCATCGAGGCCTTGGGAGATGTAGGCATGGTGGTACCTTCCATATCCCCTTTCGACAATGAGAAGACATATATATCTTGAAAAATACCTTTGAATTATCAAAAATGTGTCTTTGTGTCTTAATTTTTAACTTGATTTGGTGGAGAGGATGACCTGTTCCAAGCATACCAGTGAGTCTCTTTCCTCAGCCACCTTTATCCCTGCCTAATTGGCTTACAAAGTAACCATGGTGACATGGGGGGAGGTTATGTGTGGGCTCAGTAACATGGACTTTCATTCATGAAGTCCAACCTGGCTTCTAACCCTACAGAGTGCCCAATCTGCCAACCACCTGCTGAACCCTGATATGGCATTGTTCTCCCAGGGTATCATCCAGCTACCTGGTGGCAGCTTGTTTACATTGGAAGCCTTCCTCTGCAGAAGGAGCAGCTGTGTTCTCACTAGAATGTTACTCTGAATATAGATTTGCCTTTCCTACCTGCAATACTTCTGCTAAAACCACCATACATTGACTTGCGAATGCCCGACTCACCATAATAATTTTCTACACAGCCTAGCTTCTGATCCAGGAACACATCTTTTAGCAAATGCCTTATAGCGATGGAGGTATGCTCATGGTATTACCATGCTCTCCAATTACCCCTAACATGGCTGGCCTGATAAAATGGTGGCATGGCCTTTAACGCTCAGTGATAGCTGGGTAGCAGAATCTTGCAGGGGTGGGAAAGTGTCCTCCAGGAGATAGTATGTGCTCTAAATCAGCCATCGGCATAGAGTGCTATTTCCCCCCTAGACAGAATTCATAGGACTGTGATCAGGGGTGGGAATGGCAGAGACTCCTCACACTAGTGTCTCAGTGAAAATGTTTTTGCATTGCATCCCCACAGCTGTGGAACCCGCTCCACCCGTGCTCATACTTTACAAAGGAGGAAAGATTGCATGTGGGACACAGCAATGGTTCTCTGGAAGTGGAAGCTGAAACTGCCACTGGGCCATTTTGGGTTCCTCAAGCCAGTGAGGCAGAAAAGGGGGTTACTCTTCTGCCTAGAGTAGCTGAGCCTACCTACCATGGGAAACTGGTTTGCTGCTACACACTGAAGGAAAGAAAGAATATGTCTGGAATGCAAGAAATTCCTTGAAGCCTTAATACTCCCCTGTCTTATAATTAAACTAAATGGAAAACTAAAACAACCAAACATAAACAGGACTGCTTATGGTCAAGGCCCTTCAGGTACAAAGGTTTGGGTCACCCTGCCAGGCAAGGAACCACAACCAGCCAACACATCTGTTGAGTGCAATAATGAATGGGTGGTGGGGAGAAATAGCTGTGAAAAATATCTACAACCACCTGACCAGACATGAGGACTGTAGTAGTTTCGAGTATTTCTTCCTTATTTTGATGTGAAACAGTTTGTGTATCTACAAGGCTAAAGGCAGAGGCTCTGGCTGTCCAGATTTTGAATCCCATCTCTGCTATTTATTGGTTCTATGACCTGAACTAAGTTTAATTTTTTTTTTCGAAGTTTGTCTCTGGAAAATGTGAATAATTATATTACCTTCCTCAGGGAGTTCTGTGACCTTTAAATGGGTTAATACTTTTAGAAGCAGGAGAGGTAGAACAGTGCCTGGCCCACAGGACGCATTCAGGGGTGGCTGTTATTAGGAGAGGCTGTGGCACCAGAGAGAGCAGATTTCTACAGATCTGGATGTTTCTCCTTCAGGGGCAATTTTCCCCACGACTATCTCAAAAACATATATGGAAAAGAACAAATTCCCAGTCTTAAACTTCTTTCTGCTTGTTTGGCCATTTTTGATGGACCCTCCCCAGCAAATTCCAACAGGCCTGGCCTTCGTACTAGAGCGTCCCCTAGCATTTTCGTGAGAGCACTCTGAGAATAGCTTATGCTTGTGACAGGGACTTAGGGGAGGTTTAAAAATGCTAAAATTTGACCAAGTCTCCAAAATGAAAAATACAGCTTTAGGGGAAACCAGACATCTCCCCCTTTTTCTTTCACTCTCAAAATGCATTATGATGAATACTGCCCCAGGGCTGGTGTATGCAAACTTCCACTGTGCTTATGGGAAAAGATTATAATTGAATCCCTTATAATGATGGGCCAAAAAAAAAAAAAAATACCCAGACAGACAAGGCTCAGAGTTTGCAGATTGGCCCAGTTTGGCCTCTAGCCCACAGCACCTACAATTATTCTGCAGTGATTTTTATTTATCTATTTAGTGCTCTCACTAGGCTGGGAAAAAGAAAGAGAGAGCACAAGAGGGAGAATCTAGTCATAATTCAGCTCTCCTATATGGCAGCAAGCTTGAAATTGAAAAAGTTACTCAAATGGATAATAAAATGGGGCTGAGTTTCTAATGTCATCCTCCATGGGAAAATGGCATAAATTCTGGGGCTCTGCAAATGGCTTACATGTTGTTTGTGATGAGATTATTTAAGAGGAGTTAGCTCAGTGACGCTCTACAAGGGCATTATCCCAGGGTGAGCGGCACACTCCTGCACTTGCATCAGAAGGGAGGATGAAATCTCTGCTTTTGATCTGGAGATGGTCAATAACAGCCGCCGGGTGCAACCGGGACCCCTTCTGTGCTACTCAGATCTTCACTAGTGGGACTGAAAAAATCATCCCTTAAAGCTGTGGCCCTGGACAAAAAGTGTCAAACATAGTCAAGCAATCAGTGTATGTTCCTGGGTGGAGGTGGGTTGAGAGGAGAGGATGACAATAGGCTGCACCTGTGAAGACCTGCATGCGGCCAATCCCAGCAGCTGGTGGAGCTGTGGCCTAACTACCATATCTCTCCCCCAACCTATTGTGAAGGTCAGCTTGAAATAGTTCTCTGCATTTTAAGAGTTGGTGATAGATACATAGTGATCACTCTACTACATGCCTTATCTGCAATCCCAACCAAACTCAATGTGACATTTGTAGTCAAAAAGCACTTTCATATACAATAGCTCAGGGAAGTGGATAATTTATTTTATCTCCATTTTATAGATCTGAAATAACTAAAATTCAAGAAAGGAAAGTGATTTGTCCAAGGTCACATGGTTACTTAGATGGTGGAATAGAAGTGTGAACCTGAAGATTAATGAGTTATCACCATATTTAAACCCATATTCCTTCTATAACTGGAATATCAATATTCAGTTTTTAAATTTTGACACTTCAGAGCCCAGAGCAGTACTGTACAATACTGCACAAAAGAACTTTCTGTGATCATGGAAATGGTCTGTAATCTGTGCTGTCCACTTCATTAGCTGTTAGTCCCATGTGGCCATTGAGCACTTATGAAGTGGCTAGTGTGATTGAAGAATCTTAAATTTTATTTAATTGTAGTGAACTTAAATTTAAAACTCCGATGTGGCTCACAGCTACCATATTGGGCAACAGAAATCTATTTATTTATTTATTTAACTGTCAGAAAACCTGGTCTTACTTCAAGTAAATATGGTGGTTTAGGGCATGTAATTCAGTGGCAGACAGTTTATTTCACACAATATCCAGTGGAAAAAGGTATTGATGAGAAAGGAGTAGGGAGCTTTGAAGGAATTTAGCAAATTGCCTTAGGATCTTAGAAAATTGAGATCTATGTATTCAAACATATCAGTGTTATTGCATTCATGTGTACCTGGAAAAAGAAGAAGGATATAGGAAAGGAAACTGGAAAGGAAATGTACTTATTTGTTTAATTTTTCCCTAGCAGTGTCATCCTCATGGGGAACTCTGGAGAAACTGTGACGCATTGTATCAAGAGGCTTAGTGCTACCTGAGGAGAAAGGAAGTCTACGAGGGAGGGGATGCTCACCGTGAAAGTCACAGCAGTGGCTGCCAAGGAGATTGTGGGACAGAAACGTGAGGCTAAATGGCAGACCTGAGACAAACATAGGGTAGACACTCAGCCCTGGGGTTTGGGTTTGTGTGAAACAGTTGGGAGAAAAGAGTCAAGGATTTGCCTCTCTGAAGCAATTAAAGAGAATATAGTGGAGTATAACAATTCAGGAACCTAATATCTAAGAACTAGAAAGTTCTAGGTTCTATCAGATGGTTGTTGTCAGTATGTAGCAGAAGGACAAGGATCCATAGATGAACACTGTTCCGGGGAGAGGCTGTGTCTGTGGAAGGAAAACTCTTGGGCTTGGAAGCAGCATGGTCAAGTGTTCAGGATGCTTCTGCCTGTGAGGAGAATCCCCAGGTAATGTGCTTTTCAGTGTAAGGACATAAATTATTTTACATGATGAGAAGTTCAGAGTTAGGGTCAGTCCAGGGTCTATTATTTCTTCTTTATTTACTTCTCATGACAATTTTACGAGGAAGGTTCCCTGGATAGCCATGAAGAAGTTGAAACTTTGGGAGGTTACATTACTTGATCATAGTCACACAGCTGGTAAGTGGCTGAATCAGGGTTGGACCCATAAAGCCTCAGGTGCAGAAAGTAATTAAATACTTTATTCTGGTCAGGTTTCACTTATGTAAAGGATTTTTAGTATTTTATGACAACATTAGAGCAAGGATATTGTTATAATTTCCAGTTTTGGAAGGTCAGGATTCACAGTGCTGAGAGACCATGAAGATAGTGTCCAAATCACACAGCAGGTCAAACTAGAGATGAATCTATGGCTCAGAACAAGAGCTTTGTATCAGAACTACCAGGTGTTATTTCACGGTTCCCACTTCTGACAAAAGTACAATAAACAAACACAATCAAACAGCAGACCCCATAGTGCCTGCTGAATCGAACCTCCCGGCAGCCTCTGCGCCCACCTGGTGCCCGGTGGCTGTGTTCTCTAATGCCATCCTCACTGCTTCCCCACACAGCCCCAACGGCTGCTGTTTTATGAAAATGAAAGGACAGTGAGGAGCATGCATCGCTACAGAGCAAAGTGAAGAGGCAGCCCCCCCCACCCCCGCATCTGCAGCCACAGGGGCTGACCACCCCAGGAGAACCTGATCCCAAGTTCATTCAAGGACAAAAGGGAGTCCTGGCTAAAACTAGGGAGGTGCCATCTCAAATGTTAAGCCATCTGACCTTCCCTCTCTATTTAAAGTCTCAGATTGGATTGGGCATCAAAAAAGTAGCCGATAAACCAGCAGAAAACAGTGAACACATAAGCCTGCATGAAGGACTTCAAACACATGCAGCCTCCACGTAACCTGTGAAAAGTATTATTTTTGGTTGTAGAGAACTGCCACAACTGGAAGGTCTAAAACACATTCAATAGCTAGATCTAAGCTTAGCTTAGTCTATGTGAAGAGCTAACATTATTTTTCAGAAGATAATTATCCATGTATTATCTTATCTGTTGCCAATGTCACTTAGTGCTGAGAAACTGATCAGCATACAGCCTAAAATGTCTAAGACTTTGGAATGGAAATAACTGCCAAATATGGATTAAGTTGATAAAAATAATTCCAAACATGATTAGAGTCACTCTGTTGTATATCCCACACAGCAGGTGGGAAATCCTTGAGAAGAATTAGGGAAAGGTTTAGGGAAAGCAGATTAATGGAGAAAAGATTAAGTGTGTTTCAAAAGCAGTACAAAACATTTTAAATGACAATGTTAAAAGGTACTAGGGCACATGCAAAATTCAAGCACTTGCTTTAAATGTAGATCATGTGGTAATAAATGGAAATGTGTCCTTGTGGTACAAATATGCACATGGAAGACATTTGGAAGTGCCAAATATAAGTGGTTCTCTTTCTTTTTGTTTTTATACTTAATTGCGTAAGTGATACGGAAAAGCCTTCTTATTGTAAACGATTCAAACGGTGCAAAGTATGTAATGAAATGTAAAGATCCCCTGGGCACCACAACCTTCCCACTGGCCCCTTATTCCCCAAGGGCATATTCCCTGCTGAGTTAACTAGTGCTTCTGATCCACTTCCTATTCATTCACCTACATACGGTCCCACACATACATATATTTTTGGTTGTGTTTCTTACAAAAATGTAGGCGGTAATGTAAATATTATTTTGCTATTTGCTTGCTTTCACATGTGAGTGTACATTGGAGCTCTTTTCAAGTCAGTGAATATATATTTACTTCACTTCTCAATGGCAAACGTAGTGTCTCACAGCATGGACATTCCATAATTTATTTAGCAGATGCTTGATGATATTTGATGTCTTTGTAATGCTTTATTATAACAAATTTCCAAAGAAGGCTTGTTTGCCTATTTGCCAAAACATATCAGAGATGGTATCATTTCTAGTGGGCACATTTAAAACTCACTCATGAATAGTATAGGCTGCAAGGCAGTCTGTGATATCCATTCTGCCTCTGCTGGCTGAGGCCAGGCAGCCACTGCCATGGCCTCTCTTCTTGGCTTACTGGCATTTTAATCAATGGGACTCAGGGAGGGTGATCCATCAGATCTCTGCATCTCATGAATGTAAAACTAAGCTAATTACTCAGCTTCTCAAAGCCTTGGTTTTCTTTTATGAAAGACAAGGATGATAAGTCAACCCAATGCAGCTTGTTTGAAGATCACATGAGGCAAATTAGTATATAGTGTAATGCAGTGGCCAAGAAAATGGGCTGCGGGGTCATGGAGACCTAGGATTGGGTGGCTGCTTCACCACTTACCTGCAGTGGGGCCTTGAGATAGTTGTATAACCCCTTTTAATTTTAATTTTCTTATACATAAAAGGAGGATAAAATTAACTTTAAATGCGATTTTGAACCTAAATAAGACACTGTTTCTTAGCATTCAACCTGGCATGTAGGAAATAGCCAATAATTCTCTTTACCTTGTTAACTGCAAAGCTTCAATTGAAGAACAGAGTATGGTTTCACTAAGAAAATGTGGCAGCATGGTTACTAACTCTTGTTTCTTTGTAGTTTTGTAGTCGATTTAACACACATTTTTTTGATCCTCATAAAAACCCCCCATGGTAGCTATAAAATCTCATAATTCTTCTCCAGGGATCACCACCATAGAGCGACAGTTCCCTCTGGATCTCTCATGTTTCTGCACATCTTGTGAGCAGAGACACTCACAACCTCTTGTGGACTTTGTCTTTTTTTTTTCTTCTTACCTTCTTAAGACATGGTATTTTATTTATTTCTTTGTTTGTTTGGTTTTATTGATTTTATTGGGGTGACATTGGTTAATGAAATGATATAGGTGTCAGGGGTACAACTGGACTGTCTTATTAACAATGTGTCTATAGTAAGTGTGCACCTTACTATAGACACATTGTTAATAAGAGCAGATTTGCTTGTCCAGTCAAATAAAGATCATGTCCCCTTCCAGGGCAAAGGGCAGGTTTGCATCAGCCCATTATTAAGAATTTGTGTCTTTGGAGGTTAAAGGTCCTCAACTGTAATCGGAACCGACTGTCTGCACAGCAGCTGCCTTGGCCACTCTGTGAGCCCTGTAGGATTTGGGGACAAGGGAAACTGATGTGAACATGAAGCTCACACTGCTGGCTATGCCATGAGTTTGAAAGTCTCATGTCTTCTGCCAGCATCCATAAAACTGTAGCAGAGTAAACTCTTAGCTTCCAAGTAGGATAAAATCTTAGATTCTTCTTAGTTGTTCACAGCCATACAGTGCATGGAACTGCCGTTCATCCACTAGAAAGCAAGAAGGACCTTCTCAATCTTCATCTCCTCCACCTTTATACAGTCCACCACCAACTGTTATCAGTGCAGACTTAAGTCCTTTGAAAGTGCTGTTCCATGTGCCCAGCTTGCCATTCTCGTACTGCTTTTTCAGATCACACATACTAGTTCTTCAAACCCTACTCAAGCTCCACTTCTTCAAGGAAAGTTCATCTTCCCTGATTCCATAATTAGGTAAAGTCCTTCTATTATATGTCCAACACCCCTTCTTCATAGTACCTGCCACAGTTGATTTTTATTGTTATATTAAATCATTTACTATTTTATATTCATTTACATTATTTGATAATGCCTAAATTTGCTTCCTCTTACCTTGGACTATGAGCTCTGTGGAAAGAAGGGCCATATCTATTTTTCACTCACTATGGTATACTTATTACTGTTACCCAGCATATTGTTCAATAAATATGGATTTAATGCTAAATAAATTGATAGAGTAGAAATTGTTATCTCAGGGTTTTTTGGACAAATGTCATATGATCCCACCCACATGCAGAATCCAGAAAAAAAAAGAACAAATAAAAAAGAAACAAACTCATAGATACAGAGAACAATCCAATGGCTGCCAGACAGGAAGGGGGTTAGGGACTGGGTAAAAAAGACAAAGGGACCAAGAAGTACAAATTGGTAGTTAGAAAACAGTCACAGGGATGCAAAGTACAGCATAGGGAATATAGTCAGCAATATTGTAACAGCTATGTATGGTGTCAGGTGGGCACCGGACCCATCAGAGGGATTACCTCATAGGTTATATGACTGTCCAACCACTATGCTATGTACCTGAAACTAATATAATATTGAATACTAATACTTAATGTTAATTGAAAACATTTAATTAGTATTAAATTAAATTTAAAGGAGTCAATTGGTAGATATGATTTTAGAGATGGCTCTATTGTAGGTGGAGAGCAGATGTGTATAGAGAAAACTGAAATACATATTTCATCACTGTGTGAAATATCCTAAATATATCCAGGGCAGGAGGAATAATAAACCAATTTTCAGCTTAAATCATTTAGACATTAAAGAAACCTAAAATCACATGATATGTTCATTTAGAGTAGTTTCATCTCTCCACTTTGAAAATTCCCGGTAATGTTAGTTTAGCTACTTTTGTCCAGCTATATTAACAGAAGGCAGTTTGTTGCTCAGTAGTGAAGAAACACATTGAATCCTCAAGACAATATAAAAGAATTACAAGCTAAATAAGATTTTAAAACTATGCTATGTAGTACAATTATACATTTAGATTTTTTCCAGTGATGTGTAATAGTCTAAATCAACACAATAGCATTCTATAACACATATTCTTAAATTGCCTACTCAACTCTTAGAGAAGCAAAAGTAGAAAGGACATTTTCCATGGATATCTCAGTTTCATGGATGAGAAAACTGAGGCTCAGAAATGGTAAGTGAGTTTCTCATGGTCACACAGCTACCAAGTGCAGTGCCAGGTATGACATTCAGGTTTAAAAAAAATGCCAGTTTCTTTCCATTAAGGTCACTTCTGTGAATCCAGGGTGAAGTAGAAAGGTCTGCGTAAGGGAACAGTGTGTAACGGAAGAGTCTGAATGGTGGCAGATTCCAGGTCCTTGTACACACTGAATAAAGGAAGTTGGAGGAGGGGTGGGGGAGTGAGAAGGAAGGAACTAGAACCAGGAAGTATATCCAAGTATAAGGGGAGGGAAAGGACTTACATGGGAGATGGGCAGCAGACCTGGTAGCAAGAGGGCTGGACAGAATGAAGACTGAAAAGTGGGCCTAGGTGAAGTTATGAGATTCAGGGTCTGATCTGCAAAGACTGGTGGTCTCTGGGCACTTGTTTTTAGAAGTTAGGCATCTCCTTAGGGAGACAAATCTTACTTATAATAAAAGTGCAATAATTCTCCAAAGAGGACATACAGATGGCCAATAGACACATGAAAAGATGCTCAATGTCACTCATCATCAGAGAAATGCAAATTAAAACCACAATGAGATACCATCTCACACCTGTCAGAATGGCTATCATCAATAGATCAGCAAACAACAAGTGCAGGCAAGGATGTGGAGAAAGGGGAACTCTCATGCACTGTTGGTGGGAATGCAGACTGGTGCAGCCACTGTGAATGCTGTGTGGAGATACCTTGAAAAATTAAAAATGGATCTGCCTTTTGACCCAGTGATCCCACTTCTGGGAATATATCCAAAGGAAGGCAAAACACTGATTCAGAAGAACATAAGCACCCCTATGTTCATTGCGGTGTTGTTTACTTTTGCTAAGATAAGGAAATAGCCTAAATGTCCATCAGTAGATGAGTGGATAAAACAACTATTGGATATTTACACAATGGAATACTACTTGGCCACAAAAAAGAAAATTTCACTCTTTGCCACAAGATGGATGAACCTGGAGAACACTATGCTGAGTGAAATAAACTATTCAGAGAAAGACAAATGCCATGTGATTTCATTCATATGTAGAATCTAATGAACAAACTGAACTAACAAGCAAAATAGAGACAAATTCATAGAGAGCGGGATGACAGCTAAGGCATTGGGGAAGTCAGGGGGCAGAGGGATAGAGCAAAAAGGATAAAGGACTCACAGACATGGATAACAGTGTGGTGATTGTGGTAGAGAAGGTGGTAGTACAAGCAGATGAAATGGTAATGAAAAATAAATAAATAAATAAATACAAAAAAGTTAAATGAATAGGAAAAAAGTAACAATAATTGTCATTTATTGATGTGCCCAAGCATTGTGCTAGACACTTTTTATTATTTTAGTTGGTCCTCTAAGCAGTCCACTGAAGAAGATGGTAGCCTTAGAACCCTAGCTTTTCCTTTTTCCTTCTATCTGTTTACAGTATTCTAATTGTTAAGTCTGTGAAAAATTTCTCACTTCTGTGTTTTCCTCACTTCTGTTCTTTCTAGTCTCCTGGTCCCTACCCTACCATCATTTTCACAGCCAGGTGCTCAGGGCCTTAAGATACCCACAATGAAATTCCACCAGGTCACCTGCTTATTCTCAACCTTATTCTGTTAAGATTATTGACACTAAGATTTAAATGACTAGTTTATTCTTCCCTCTCCCAAGAACTACTGCATTATAATAGAGTATTCTTCAATAAATATTTAAGGTATTCTTTAACCCAGTAAATGAATGTCTAATAAAATTTCAGGCAGAGATACAAGATATATTAAAAGGCTATAGGATTTACTAGACATTTAAAATTACATCCACACCCAGGTCTCTACTAATTCAACCTATTGGAAGATTTATCTCTTCTTGGTCATCTAGTTTTTTCTCCCTACCTCTGCCAACTTCTGTGTTAAAATTCTATCACTGCACTTGGCCCATGGGCAAATATGAACAAATTTCTTCCTATATGCACAGCAGTTATCTTCACTGTCAATGGAATCTCCCAGCACCCATGGGATCGCTCAAAAGTGAAAAGGTTAAATTGTCCCCAGTGGGTGAGTGGGAGCAGTTATTCTGTTACCTTATTATACTATGGAATGATTGGGAAAAAGATGATTGCATGAGACTCATTTTTTGAATGTGTATTATACACATAATCCAAGAAATATTAGAAGTCTTTTGACAGTAACGTTTAGTTGATTTATAGTTCATTGAAGGTTCTGATGGAGTTAGCATGTGACTTGAGAAGCTTCTTTCCAGCCATGGCTGACCTCTCAGGGGATCCAATAGTGTAGGGAGGTTTTCCAGGTTCCCTTTTCAAACCAACATGGACTGAGATTTCTGGCTCCTGACCCGTTTCCTCACTTCTAGATTACAACTCTTGGCCTAAGTCCTTTGTATTGACACTTGGGTTGAACTGTGTACTTGGCTTTTGATATTGGTTTCATTCATGAATGTTGTCTCTTGGACCATCTTTGTTTCTATTCTCTATATACCTAAGGATTGATGTCACTGTACTCTCTGTCCAATCAGCAGACTTTGAGGATTCCCGTGTTCTGTGCTCCCATTTGTCTGAGGGAATTTTGACAGGACATTGCTAAATACCCTGTTTTGCCCTCACACTGCAATAAGAATTGTTTAGTCAAATAATTACAATGAAAGTTATAATGAGAGTACTGCTTAAGCATTAAACAGGGTAATTCTTGCTCAGTTTTTCTTCCTAGACAAAAGGGAAGCCAGAACTCATGTCTCAGAACTTGGACTGAGTATGGGGTTGTGGTAGGACAAACCCCTGGGCTACTACTGGGAAAAGCTGAACATCATGTGACTGAGTCTCCATCTGCAATCAAAATAAAAAGCCAAACTGTTGGATTTGACCACAAAAAAGTCTGCAGAGCTGGGCTAAGAGGGAGAATCCAGGTTCTAGATAATGGAACCTGAGGATACCTTATCAGAGAAGAGGAGATTGGAGTCCAACTTTCAGCTACTGGAAGGAATCTCTAAGCACTTTCTGTAGGGTTCTGGGGTTCTCAGTCATGGATGTACAGATTTGTGTTAGGGGAGCCATGCTGTTACAAACAGGTATGTGGTTTAGAGATCCACGTGCTGTGGTTTGTCAACTCTAGATCTTTTTGGCAAAGATCTTACTAGATACCTATTGTAAGTGCATCAGTTATTAACTGCTATGTAACAAACCATCTCAGTACCTGGTGGTTTAAATAATTGATTTTATGAATGTATAAGTAACATTTATCATTATAGCTAATGCTTCTGGGGGTTGACTAATGTAGGATGGACTTGCCTGAGTGGTCCTGTTCATCCTGGCTGGACTTACTCATGTATCTATATGTTGGCTGTAGTAGGGGAGGGTCAGGGGCCTTTGTTCTAGGCTGAGGCAGCTCAGTTAAGGCACATTCTACTCCACATGTCTCTTAGCCTCCTCCTGAGACTAGAAAGCTCACCCAGAATGTTCTTATAATAATGGCAGAGGAGCAAAAGCAGAGCAGAAACACATAAGGTCTCTTGAAGGCCAGGCTACGAACCAGCTCATGTCACAATTTGCCTCATTTTATTGGCCAAGCCTGTCGCATGACCAAACCTAAGTCAAGAGGCAAGGGATTATGTCCTGCTCATACCAGAGCACTGTAAAGATACATAACACAGAGTGTGAATGTTACAGAACAGACCTGGGGGAGGGTGAACAATATACTATTACCAAATGGACCCCCACTTCTGCTCTGGGAATCCCCCCCACCCTATTAGGTTTGCCTTGACCACTGCCAGGGAAAGATGTCTCTCAATGCTAGAGATTGGTGAAAAGGAAGGGAATTATTTATTTGAAAAGTTATATAGACAGAGTAACGACTTAATGTCTTCATTAAAATACTAAAGTCCTTTAGAATACCCACAGACACACACAGTCTTTCCTTCTCCCTCTGCCCAGTCTGGGGTACTGTATCTCAGGAAAAGAAGTAGAATTCCATGGCTCAGGTAGCCCCTCAGTTGCTGACACCATCACCTGTGTTGCTGCTACAATCTCCAGTTAATCCAAAACCATGCAGCACCTTCTCATGGCCCACCAGCAAGAACCCTTTCACCCCTTTTCTTCCCAGCAAGTTCTCTCCTGTTTCCTAAGCCACATGGTAAGAGGGAGCACCACAAAGCCATGTGGTCCCAACCTCTTGCCAAAGCTGCATGGTCCCCAACTTGGCATGGCTGCCAGGCCTGGGTTTAAATCCCAGCACCAGTCTTTCTCTGCAGCCCCATTTCTGACTTCTCCCACAATTGATTACACCTGCCAGCATTCCCATATTTTTCCAGCTTCACTGAGCTGCCATAGTAAGTCCAGGCAGGCATGGCCCCATGGCGTGGAGCCAATCATCTCCCAGCTCTAATGCAGGTGCTATAAGCAGGGGGAGTTGCCTCCCAGTTACATCCTGGGTGGAAGTCACTCCCATCTCTCGGGCTCAAAGCAGGGCCACAGATATTCAACATATCCATGAAACCAGTTAAAATTTATAGATATGCTAAATGACCGTGCCAGAGGTTAGCTGCAAAACTGTTGCTATGCAAAAAAGCTCTCAATGGCCCTGCTCCATGTGTCCCAATCCCCAGTTCAGACTTGGGGAGGTTGAGGTCATCATATTATATATATAATATTTCTTGGGCACCCTGAATTCTGGACCCTATTACAAATCCCTATTTGGGTGACCCCTGGCTGCACCCTGTATCATGAATACAAGAAAAGGTAGAGAATTGTAGGCAGTAACACAATCTGCACAATATAGTAGACATTCATCTAAGAGTTTCATCATATGTATAATGGATATGCATTATTATCTTGATTCTATAGAAAACTCAAAATAATTATTTCTGTCACTAAAGCTAACACAACCACTAAGTGGCAAAGCATAGATTTTAACTCAGTTCTGTTCAGTTTCAAATCTAAAATCTTTCCATTATGAGGCCAGAATTCACCAAATTATCTTGTTTCATTCCAGTTCATTTTTATACAGAGCATACATACAAACACATATGTTATATTAAGTATTTGACACACACTTTAACAATTGAGTAAATAAAATGAAAATAAAAGTGAAAATTAAAAACAATCCTAATTTCATCACTTGTTCTTCCTTGTTGAAGAACCTCCATGGATCTATTCAACATTTTCTGTCACTTATTCTTTGCATTTATAATATTCTAGGAGTTAATAATAACTTTCCTGATGATAATTCTTCCTGTCATTTATATATACACATATAGAATTGGTTTTCAATACTTTTTAACATGGAGCTCATCAGTAAGGCAATTCTTTCACAGCATGAAAAGGATTCTTTTACTTAAAACAAAATTTCCCAACATACTAGCATTAAGTAAAGCAATTAGTTATCAATACGCCCCTTTAAAGCTTTTTCAGAGAGTTCATTTAAAGTCCTTCTTCCATGGCCAGGCCTGTGGATTCTGTAATGACAAGAGTGGATTTAGAGAAATGATGGCCTGAATCATCATGCTCTGAGGGAATATTTCTGCAGACAAATGAGCTTTCTCTTATGCAAAGTCAAACAAATGATGTAGGTCCTCATGATTATACTCCAGTATCACTGTTGGAAAGAGGTCTTCCTAGTTCTCAATTACTTAGCAGACATCTTCTGAAAAGTAACAAGATGATAAATTTCATCAGCCACCATCTGACCACATCAAGAAACTGCAAAGAATCCCTGCTGAGCAGGCCCCTCTGGCCATCTGTAAATTCATCCCAGGTGAGACTAAATATCATTCATCAGTTATAGCAAGTCTCATCTCTACCCTCTCAATTAGCTTTGTATTAAGACCTGAGACCAAGACAAATCCATTCTTACTTTTGGACATAGGAGAATTATTTATACAATAACAGTCTAGGGATGATTTGTGAAAAAGGCAATACAGAGTAGGGTTTGGTGAACTGAACTAACAGTTGAGAGACCTGAGAGACCTTGAGTGCATTACTTCCACTTTCTGAGCTTTAGTTTTCTCATTGGTCAAGTTAGAGAACGAAAAGCTAACATTTTAGAACCAGACAGTCCTGATTTCCTGTTCCACTTCAACACAAAGAGCTAGGAGTTCTTGGGCATGCTACTTAATCTCCTGGAGCTTGTTTTCTCATCTGCTTAATACAGAATAACTCTCACTTTTTCTTCCCCAGAGAGCTGAGAAGAGTTGGTGCTCAATGACTGTTAATTTGCTCCTCCACTTTGATGGTTTTTGTAACTGTACTATTCTGTAATTCCAAAAACTAGACTGTTGGATGATTTAAACAATTATTTTATTCTGCAAGACATTTCCTCCTAACAAGTCACTAGCAATAATACATCACAGTACAGCTCTTTTTAAGACTTTCCCCTAAGATACTCTACTCTATGAAATTGACAAAACACTTACATTCTTGTTGGAGACTTTCCCATAGAAACAGTCTCTAACCAATGCAAAGGTGACCTTGAAAATTTTTTCGTTCTTTACCTACAGATTCTTCATGTAGTTACATCTCATGAAGTTGTACAAGATCACAGTAGATTTCACAACAGTGAAATTAAATGCCACATTGAGCAACAATGTTTGGTCAGTCTTGTCTATTGATCTCTCATCTCAAAAATAAGCAAGAAATATCATATTTGGAAAAGAAAGACTAAGATTTATTTTCCCCTAACTATTACATTAATTGAAGGTTTTAGGGGAAAGGATTTTTCTTTGAAAACAATTTATACTTGAAAACTAAAATACTTTTGGGATATACTATATCTAGAAGGGATTTGGTCTCTGTGACTTTTCTTCTACTAATCTGGGTCCCAGTGGTTTAGGCACCCGCTTTGGAGAGGCAGTAGCTGTCTGATTGGCAGGCACATTAGCAGTCATTTTCAACGTTTTGCAACTGCCTTTGGGTTAACCAATCCAGAAGACAGTATTGATCAGTGGTTTGCAATACATGGGAAACCACAGAGATTTTACATATGTTGTCTTGTTTGATTCTTACATCTATAGAGCAGTGACGGTGAGAGAGGAAATGAACATATATTTGATTCTTATAACTTAATACCTGTCATACATGTTATTCTTGTTATATTGTAAACAATAATAATAATGCTAACACTGTTGAGAGCTCTACTGTATTCCAGGTACCATACTAAGACCTTTGCTTTCATGAGTTCACTTAGTCCTCCCACAGTGTGTGTTATCACTTCCATTTAGAGAGGACTCTCCAAGGCCACCCAGCCAATTAATTTTAAAGCAGTGCTAATACTAAAGACAGAGGGTTTTATTAAAGAAAACATTGAGGTTCAAGAAACCCCAAATATCATACAGGGAGTAAATACTAAAAGTAAGAACTGAGTCTTTTAATGTCAATACCATTGCTCATTTCATTACACCAAAGTTTGGCTTCTTTTATCTAGGAAGATAGCGTGAAATTCTCTTCTGGGAAAAGGAGAAATTAATGTGGAGAGGTAAATATAGGGGCAGATATTATAGGGTCAAAAATACTTAGGTCAGTTTCTCAGAGTGATCTTACGCTCTCATGTGGAGCATAACTTAGGAATGAATATACTATGATTTCTCCCCTCCCATGAAAAGAGATCTTTAAGGTGATATGAAAAACATACATAAAGTTGAACCATATGAAACTGCCAATTTCCATACAATTTTTTAACCTATTAAAATGGTAACTTTGTATCATTCAAATCTAAAAAAGCAAATACTTGAACACCTACAATAATTCTACTCCCTCCCAAAACCCACTAAAACAAGGCAACTGGATTGTTCTAAAAAATGTTAGAATAATTTGCATGGAAGGAAATATGGGAAGGGCAACAATAGTTAAAAGACTTTGGAAGTTTAAAAAAAAGGCAGATGAGTGATAACCAACCTGAAACTGTAAGGTGAAGTGAGGAAATCTGCAGACCAACTGAAGGTGCACTGCAGAATCTTTAAAAGTCTCAGGAATCATCAGCACCAGAACCCCTGAAATTGGGAGTGAAGAGGTAGAAAGGTAAAATCAAAAGGACATGGAAAGGACATGGAAAGGACACTTTTGTGAAGGAGTTTCCTTTCCCCATTCCTCTTACCTATTCCCCATCTCATCAAAACTATGGGGTTTTATTGTGTGGGGCGGATAAACAAAGGTTTTTGGACAAGGAGTAGACAGGAATAATTGATGGCATTGAATAGTTAATTGTATACCCAATGTTGAGAATTTCCAAACATCTTCTGTGTTCCAGTTTCCAGAATGCTGGCAGCCAGACTTTTGTCCTCCAGGCAGGGTATTGGAAGAGTACTCCCTAGAATATATGACGAGTCCAAGCCCAAGGGAAGAGACATAAAAATAATCACACAAGAAGTTCCCAAACAGCTCATCCAGGAAATGCTACAACAGGTCTCAAATTCAATCAAATACTCCACTCCCCAGTATCATGGAAAAAAAAAAAAGAATTGTCTAACATCTGAGGACAGCCGAGGACACAGATAGAGGCCAAAACAAACAAACATAACAAGGTAATTCACATGTGTTAGAGATCCAGGGGAAATAAAACAACAAACATAACCAAATATCACTATCCTCAGAAATAAGCAAAGATAGTATATCCATGAAACTAGGCAGAATGCAGTGAAAAAGAAACAGTTAGAACATACACACACACACATGCACACACACACACACACACACACACACACCCCACCACTTACGGAAATTAAAAATATGGCAGCAGAAATTAAATTTTTTCAATTAAAGCATTTTAATGAAAAAATTTGTTTTAATACCCAAAAATAGTTATCCCAGAGAGAATAGAATAAATATGGGAGAGAAAATAATCAATAAAACGATTAAAAATATTTTCCTGAAGGACATGAATTTCCAGAATGAAAAGGTTTACTAGAGGGTGCAGTGGAAGAAAAAGGGATCTCATCAACATATACTATTGTGAGATATGAGTGCTTGGCTCAAAGACAAGATCTTACAGGTTGAGTATGAGAATGAATAGTGCACAGAAAAAAGAGTCAGAATAACTTCAGGTATCTAAATAGCATCACAAAAACCTACAGGGCAGTGGATCCAACCCATGAGAAAAAGAATGAAAATTTCCAGAATGACACTATTCCACCAGTCTGGACAGCAACCTGGCTGAGATAGAAGAAGGATGGAGGTATTCCAGACAGATAAACCCAAGGAAAAAATCTTACAAGATAAATTTCTTGATGTGGTTGACTATGTCAACATATATAAAGAGGTAAACTGAGGCAAGCTCAAGTTATCAGAAATTAAGTTTATCTGGGAACAACTGAGGAATTACAAATCAGGAAACATGCTGTAGTAAGCTACAGGCAAGTCCCTTAAGGATCTGGGTCTGGCTGTATTATGGGCAAGGAGTGCAAAGAGTAGGAGGTCCAGCCAGAGTTCAAATAGTAAGTTCACTGGCTTAACGATGGAGAGAGATTCTTGGTGGATGTTCAATGGTGAGGAGGTAAGCCTCAGTCTTGTATAAATCAGGCATTTATGGGAAATCAGTCTCTCAGTTAAATTCCATTCTTTTGAGGGCACTCCATTTCATATCCTCCAGTTCCATTTTACATAGAAATCCTTTCACAGCTGTGTAGAAACTTGTACTGGAAAGCCTTTGGTAGATGTGGGAGAAGTGAGCAACATATACAAAGACAACTACTAACATGAAAACAAACACATCCATATCCACATATATTAATCCACTTAGAAAAGACAAAAAGCAAGGAAGAAAACAAATTCAATACTCTACAGTGCAAAACTGGAAATATTTGCATAGAAATACTATATTAATAACTGGATATTGATTTACCCTAATATGATGGAGAAGGAGAAGCAGAGAAGGAGTTAAATCCTCAGCTATCATAATAGGAAGATAAGACTTAAAATTCATTATTCCAAGGAGAACAATATGTGGACATTATTTAGAAATGTGTCTGCTTAAATGAAGAAGTAAAAACCAAAATCACAAAATAGTTGCCTCTAAATAGGGTTATTGGAGAAAGTATAGAGTGGATAAAAAGTAATTATTAAGAAAATGTTATAATCCTTTTATAACTTTTTGATTTTTAAATGATATGCACATATTACTTTGATAAAATAGTTTTAAAAATCCAAGTTCAGTGAGCATAATGATACACAAGCCCTTTGAAAATAATTTTTCCCCAGTTTTGACATGGGCTTTTTTATTTTTACCAACACTTGTACAATGCATGAAATTTGCAGAGCAATGTGTTAAGTACTGTTTCTACAGTCACAGGACTGCTTCGTTTTAACTACATTCATCTTATGAGTTCAAAGCTTTGACCTTACAAGATTAGTTGAAAAAGAGGGTCAACACTTCATTGTGTGTTAACCAGGGCTATAACTTCAAGAAGCACTTAGGCTAAAGAACATCATATAGGAGACAGGAAATTTTGGTAAAATGAATATTAATTACTGGTAGATAAAGTTTTAAAAATGCTATACTCTGCTGAGCTTTGAATCTTCATTACTTCCTAAAACAATCTTTATGTCTGTGAGACTTTTTTGACAAATCATTTCACGTCCTGTGGGTTGGTCTTGGAACACTGTCTCTGTGCTTACAAGGAGAACAATAATCTTGGCAAGAAGCTGTACATGTACTAGCTTTATTTCTCTTGGCTCTGGGTGGATGTCCCTCCAAGGGCCCTTGCTGTGTGTGGGCCAAATATGGATGGGTGAAGTGTGACATAATACTTATTCTTGTATCTGATCCTTAGAAGAGCTCATCTTTGTCCTTCAGTTTCATTTTTGACAGGTCACTTTCTGATGGTCTATCTTTAAGGATTACCCTTGGCAAATGCCCTCTTAGGGTAAATACTAGATACTTTGCTTGAACTCACCACCCATTCCCTGTTTCTACATTCTTCATTACTAGTTCTGATGGTCTTGCTTTTCATTTATCCATTTGCCATAACTCTCCTCATTCTTTTGCTCAGGTCTCTTGTTCTCCTGCACTGTTTCAAATGTTAGGACATTTTGCAGGGTTTCAGTTGGGTGTACATAGGCTATTCCAGCTAGTTCTTTACCCTTACGGGAAGCTCTACATGGATGCCTTTGGACTGTCATTACAAGTTCAGAGCCATCTTTTGTTATTCCTACAAGCTCCCATTTGTAGTTTTTTCCCCATACTATCTATCAAAGGAGTTGGTATCAGATGATTTCTGTTGCTTTTAAGGAGATTCTGGCTGTGTTGGTGTCTTCTGTTCTTGTTGGCTTTCCTCTTTGGAGTTGTAATATGAGTTTGTTTATTCAGAGACTCCCTCCTGCTTCCCTCAAGTTTACACTTGGTATTGGGACTTAGATTTTGAGTTCTGGCTGCTGCATGCCTTCATTTGGGTTATTGGTGGTGGATCTGCTCTCTAGGACTCTGCTCAAGTCTAGAAATCAGCAAAGGAGAAATGGAAATACTGAAGCTTTAAACTCAGAGATGCTGAGTGTTAGGGAAACATGCACAGACCTGGGAAGCCAATGGCCATGTGGAAAAGTTCAAGTTGAGGGGTCCTGGAAATCCCAATGGTGTCCACCCTGGACACAGGGTCCAGTGACCACAGTGACAGCACTTACTCTGACCCTTTCCCTAACAAAGATCTCCAGGTTAGTCTCCTGAAGAACCTTCCTGTCTTAGAAATCTGCAGTTAGAACAAATACAATAAAGGAAGAAAAGAATATTTGATTATCGGAAATTCTGTTTTTAGTCAATGTATCTAGAATGCATGCATTTAATAAATTAAGGCCAGATCTCTTTTTCTTAAACAGTTTATATATTCAAAAGAAGATTTACATTTGTTGCTGATGGCATTTATTAATGTATTCATTAAACATTTATTGAGTACCTACTAAGATCTGGATACTGTATATTAGCCTATGCTTTTGGATTATAATTCAGCAGCACATATTTAGAGTCATTACTATTTTTACATACTTTGTAGCAATAATTTGACTCCTGGGAATTTGTCCTAAGGTAATAATTGAGATAAAAAATTAAGTGATATGTAAAACATATTTATAGCATCATCATTGGTAATGATAAAAATCCTGAATGCCCAACATAGGGGAATTAAGATAATTGTGGCATATTCATTTCAAAAACATTAGGTGCATACTGAAGATGATGAAAAAAACCAAGTATAGCAAATGGAAAAAACCTCAGGGATAAAAATGATATAAAAGTATGATTGCAACTATGTGAACACACACATATAAAAAGTTATAGAGCCAAATGAAAAATATAAATAATACAATTGGATGATCAGATTATTAAATCCTATTTTCCTTCCTGAAATATTATAAAGTTATCTTGATAGTAGGTAAAAGTAATTAATGACATTGACTGAAAAATATTTTAAAACTCTACTTTTTGTAGTGCACAGTAATGTGCACTGAATGTGGAACTCTTATGTCCTTGGCTATTAATAGTTTGGTTGTATATGGAAATGTTTTGAACTAAGATGTCAAGGGAAAAGAATTCTCAGAGGCCAATAGTGATAACCAATATCACTCAATCCTCCGAGGCATGTAGCTCTGTAGCTTGAGCTAGTTCCATTCCCAATTCAAATTTTCCTGTTTTTTATAATCCTAAAGAGACTTCTTCCTCCTCTGGTTCTTTGTGAACCTTGAACTCCTTGGATATCACTTACGATAATGGAGAATTCAGACCAAACTGAATTAAAACATTTTATGATTGAGTTTCTATGTGATGTTGAATGAATTACATGCCATTTCAAAGTCTCAGCTTTCTTATCTGTAGAATGGGGATGATAACATCCTCTCCTTCTAAGGGCTATAAATAACAAGGTATGGGAAGCTACCTTTAGACAAGAGCCAAGTGGGGTGCATGATTCACACAATGTGAGGGGCTTGGGACAAAGTTTTGTAGGTAGCAGGTTCTCACGCAGCTTGTGCCAAGTCCTGCCCATTACAGGGTGTGACCTCAAGCTGCAGAATGGCTGTGCCCTGACAGCAAGTTTCTGGCAAGACCATTTTCCTGCTTATTTTTTCATTGGAAAGGCAATATATAGTTACTAAATAAAACTTGAGAGGAGTGAAAAATGGAAAACCACCCCCAAATTCTCTCCACTTAACAAAAGTAACTAAACATTTTGGAGTATTTCCTTCTGGGTTTTCCCCACACATCCATTTTGGCTGGATTTTAAACACAATTGTAATCATGCTGCACATAAAATTTTGGATCCTGAATTTTTCATTTAAATGTAATGGATAAGCTGTTTTCCTGCCATTTCTAGTTTGGGGACCATCATTTTTAATGGCTGTGTAACATTCCAGTTTGGAAAACTTACAAGCAACACACGTGCCCTCCTCTCTGGTGCCAAAAAGGTGTTGTAGTCATTCCATATCTAAGAAGACTTCTGAGTTTTCCAGGTGGCCCCAGATCACACAGCCACAAGCATGTAGGAGCAGAAAAATCTTTCTGGAAATGGTAGGGGAAAAGGAAGTAGAAAAAGGAGAAATAGTAAAAGAGAAGATTGAAAGAGAAGGAAGGGAGAGAGAAAGGCAGAGAGAAAGGAAACAAGAGGAATGAAGAAGAAAGGAGAAAGAAAATGATATAGAGGGAAAAAAGGAAAGTAAAGAAAGAGGAAGAGAAGGAAGAGGAGGGCAAGAAAGGTGAAGAAGGAAGAGAGATACCTGGTGTTTTTAGATTATAAGGTGCACTCTAGATTCTCCCATGATAGATGCTTTCTATGGAAGATAAAGATTCCCTTGGGTTCTCCTGTTATTGGCAGCTTCCAACACATCGCCAGCCTCTGACATTTTTGTGCTCAATCATTCGTATTTAATGTTATAGCCACTGAAACCTTTGACACTTATTAATTCTTTATTCAGAGTCAGAAACACATTTACCAGACATCCTTCTTTCTAAGACTCGTCATTACTCCACCAAGGTGATGAAGGACTTCCATGATTGATTCCTGTGGTTTCAAAGGGCTGGGTCCTGTATGAGGCCCCCAGTGAATTCTTCCAAAAGGGGTTTTATTTTATTCTTCTTTGATTCAGTGACTTTGGCCAGGATCTACTTTTTCTTCCTAATTTTTTGCTCTTATCACCAAAACTTAATTTCAATATGTGTGATCTATTTTCCACATGCTGGCATTTTTACAGTCCCTGATGAGGTTCTGGGCCCACATGCTACCTCCTGTTTTGAGGAAATATGGTTTATGGAAGACCTTGAAAGCCCTTCTCCTGCTACCAGTTGATAGGTGCTGCTGTAATGAGGGGCCTGAGCCTGGCTCTCCTGCAGCCTTCCCTGGGGACCATCTGCATATTGTGGGCCTGGGACCTGCTGTCACCCACAGGAGGATTGTGACCATCAGAAGCACTGAGAGGGGCCCCCAGAAAAAGCTCCAGAGGAGCCAGGAGGATGGCCTTCTCACACCCCATCACCCCAGGGAATCTGTCCCACAGAGCCTTGGCAGGTTTGCACAACCCTCTGCCACTGCAGTGGCCTAGGTCCAGCAAGCAGCAGGACCCTACCCCTACACCCCACAATGGGACAGGGAGGGGCCATGAGTCCTTCTCTGCTAAGAAGGTGTGGTTAGAGAACTGGTGTGGTTGAAATCTGATCTTCCCACTTTGGTGTTCTGTGGTTTGAGCCAATACAATGCTTTTTGGACTCAGCTTCCACATCTCTAAAACATGAATAAAAATCCCTGTCCAATTTACCCTATGGAGTTGTTGTTATAATCATAAAGGAGATAATGATTAAAGTACATGATTTTAAAAATGTGCTTCACAGGTCAAGGGAAGTGGAGAGAAATCTCAGTAGCGGTAAAAAGAACATTCCTTTGGTACCAGGAGCCCTGGGTTCACATATTACCCCTGCTGTCAACTCACAACTTGTGTTTGCTCAGTTCCCTCAGCTGTAAAAATAGGCTAATAATGCCTGCTCACCCTTCCTCACAGACTTTTTGTGAAGATCAGGTGAGACAATGAAAGTGCAGCTGAGAGACACTTTAAGTAAGAGCTTATAACTGTTATTAATATCCCTGTTGTTGTTATGTATACTATTATCAGAAGCAATGCTTACCCTTTGTGTTATGCACTGAATGTTCCTATGTTGAACCCTAGTCCCCAGTGTGATTCTATTTGGAGATGGTGCCTTTGGGACACCATCTCCCAAGTTATATTCAAGTTGTATGGGGTCATGAGGGTGTCCGCCCCTCTCATGGGCTTAGTGCCTCTATAAGATGAGAGCTTGCTCTCTCTCTGGGCTCCATCATGGGAGAACACAGGGAGTAGCTGGCCATCAGTAGGGCCCTCACCAAGAACCGGGCTGTGCTGGCACTCTCATCCAGAACTCTCAACCTCCAGAACTGTGAGAAATAAATGTCTGTTGTTTAAGACCCCTAGTTGGTGGTATTTTGTTACAGCAGCCCGGTAGACTGAGACACTTGATGTTAGGCCAGGCAAAATCCCTTTTCTTGCCCCAGAGTGTGGACTTGTTCACATATTCCCCAGAGCTGGCAATCACCCAAGGCCTTCAATAGGAGCAGAAGAGAGAGGCCTCACCTCAGTGCAAAACTTAAGGTGGTGCTAAATACTTCATCATCAAGATGAATATTTTCATGAAATTTTTAAAAATTTAAACTAATGCAAAAAAAAAAAAAACAAAAAAAACCCACCCCAAAACAATCCAGGATAAACAAAATACCAAACTTTTAAGTAAAGACAAGATCAATAGCCACATTGGAACCTGAGGCAAAAATGAGAAATAAGTAATCCTAATCTTATCTTTATTGAACAATTTTGATAATTTGCTCATCTGGATTTTTGCATAAATTTTGATTTTAAAATAGTGCACTAAAATAAGATTTACCTTCATCGCTGAGTTTTTTGAGCCCTCTGAGATTCTGCAACCTAGGCAAGTACCCTGGTCACCTCCCCAGCCCCGGCCATACTACACCCCATGCTGCCTCGTTCTGCACAGTGGTGTGCTGGCCCATGAACCCATCTCTGATTGCTCCCGACAAGGTCAATTTACTGTCTGCTGCCTTGTTTTTCTAGCTCCTGTTCAGTTCACCCATATTGAGTGTTAATAGCTGAGAAAGGGTCCATTCTCTTCCTAGAAATCAGCAATTGAGCAAAAGTCTCCTAAAACTAAAATGTATGAAGCCAAAGTCTCATGATGAATTCTTAATCTTTCATCCAATAAATACTTATTAAATGACTAGTGGTGTTGTGTCTTGGGCTGGCACTGAGAATACGCAGATGAAAAAACACTGCTCCTGTTCTGAAGAGCTCACAGCCTCATGAAGAAGACAGATTGTCACAATACAGGGAGAAAAGTGAGCCAAGGGGCCATGGGTAATGGGAGGACAGGAAAGGTGCTCTTAGGTCTTGCTTTGGATTCAGGGAAATCTTCACAGGTGAAGAGAGGCTTGAACTCTCAAAAAATGTTAACTGTGTTATTCTGATTCTAAGTTATATGTGATCATCGTAGAAAATTGGAAATGAGAAAAATATTCGAAAAGAGTTAAAATAGTTACTCTCACCTCCCAGGGATGACTATTGTTAACACCTGGGTTCATTTGTTTCCAATTTACATCATATCTATAGTTATATTTTCACCTGTAATGGTTATAAAATATAAGCCCACAAATAAGTTATGTTCAAATTACAGAACTTTTAAAAGTTACTGTAATTATTTTCACCTTGCTCCCATTCCAAGTGCTGTAGTTAAAAAAAAGAAAAAGAAAAACTTAACATTTCCACTTAAGTGACTCTTTGACACAAAAGAGTTTCTCCTTTGATAATTGTTAAATCAATTCAAAGTTTAAACTCCCTATCTGTACTTTTCTGTCCCTTCAAGCTGACCTCTTACCTCTTCCCTCCATGCTACCAGGGTACAGGAGGTAGGGCACCTGTCCTCTGGGTTGCCTGAACTCCCATGAAAGGACATGTCCTTCTTGGTCACTGGGGATCCTGCTCATGTGTCCACTGAGTCTGCCTGGTCTGGGTGTGCTGATGGCACTACTGTTTGATGCGGGGTGGGGGGTGGGAGGGTGGGGAGGTCAGGAACCTTTGGTATAAAGCAACTTCTCTGACACCACCTAGTTTTACGGCAGGAGATGACTCTAGGGAGATGGACACAGGCCAGATCATTCAGGGCCTTACATGGAAGGGAAGCAATTTGTATTTTACCCTAAATGCAATGGGAAGCTTTAAGCAAATTTAAGCAAATGACTGGTATGATGCAGTTCTCATTATTAACAGACCACATGTATTACTCTGTGAGAATGGACTGGAAGGGACAGAAGCTCAGGCAGTATGACTATACAAAGCTATTGCATAGTGAAGGCCAGAAATGATGGTGGGCCTAAACTTAGAGATTAGAGATAAATGTTGGAGGTTCAACATCAGCAAGTTGATGGGTTGGATGTGAGAGGAATGAAAAAAAAAAATGTTCAGGAAGACAAGGGGCAGTGTGGATGAATGTCCTACTAATGAGATGGAGGAACCTGAGCTTCGAACAAGTTGGAATAGAGAATTCTGTTTCAGACATATTAGGTTCCATCTGTTCTTGAGATGTCCAAGGACAGATGTTAAGTGGGAGGCTGAATGCGTGAGTTTAGAGAAGACATGTGGGTATTATCAGCACCTAGTAGACATTTAAACCCATGGAAAAAATATTCAATCACATAATGACTAATTGTAGGGAAAGAAGGAAGAAAATCCAGCAGAGGACTTCAAATAGCCTCAACATTTAGAGCTTGAGTAGAAGAGGAAGAGATGGGCAAAGAAGACTGATGAGGAAGCGGCAGCGAGCAAGGGGAGAGTAGTGACCCCTAACACAAGAGGGTGAAGATCCAAAGAGGAAGAAGTGGTGGACTGTGGGATGCTGCTGAGAGGGGGACTAAGGCAAGTTCTTCCTGGAAAGCACTCCCCGCCTCCCCTGGCAGAGTCAGGGCTCCTCTTCTTTCCACCCTCCTCCCACCTTGACCTTCTTTATACACTCATTGCACTGCATCATAGTACACCTTAACATATCTGCCTCCCTCTCTATCTGAGCTATCCTAGTGCATCTACTGATTGGCCTAGTGTAAGTCCCCAGGAAGTATTAAGAGAGTAAAAAGATTAATCACCAGTGTGAGTGAAGAGATGGTATGTAGTGTTTGAAGAGATACTCATGAAGATTATGATGGGATTAAGTCTCTGTCTTATAATAGACTTGGACATTGCTGATGACTACAGCTTCTGGGCTGGCTCCACTGGGCTCCACTGGAGACGTTCTTTAGGAAGGGGAGGTTGAGAGAAGGAATGAGAGGAGGGATGGAGGCAATAAGGGGCAAAGGGCCACATGGCAATGTCCATATGAAACCCCTCTTTCCTCGTGGATGGTAGAATAGACTATAATCCACTTGGTGATTTTACCTTTTGTTTTTAAACTAAATTGAGCACAGTGATTGCTTTCTTATGGACTTAGTGTTAAACCTTCTATTAAAGGCTTAACTTTCTGACATTGTCCCAGTTGCTTCTCCCACAATCAGCGGCCAGAAACTTAAAACTAAACTTCACTTCCATACTCACCTGCTTATTTCTCTCAGGCACTTAGTTGTTACAGAAGGAACAGAAAGAGAACCAAAATTCACTGAGAGTTCAAACCAGTGGGGTTGCATTCCTCCAATATTGAATCGCCTTTTATATTTACCACCTTCCTCATTGAATTTTTACACCCATCTTCCAGAAAAGGAAATTAAGGATCCAAGAATTCCCAGCATCACACCCTGGGGAGGTGTGGAGCTGAGAGTCATTAAAAGAATTGGATGGTCGTGGCAACAGTAACTTTCTGTCCCAGGAACATTGGTGACCCTGGAGTGGTCCTCAGCTCCCCTAGTGGGTCAATTCTACAGGGCTCTGGGAGTCACTGGGTGAGTGGCCTCAGCCTAAGCCCACTCCTGCAGCCCTCCCAAGGATCTGATAAGTCAGTTTCCTCTATTGAATGTCATTCTGTTTGAAATGCAGGGGATTTCTGTTTGCTAAACTACAGCACTACTCCCCACACAACCCCCCTAACCTATAGCCAGCAAGTGGGAAAGAACCAGCATTTAACATGGAAACAACTCCCTCTTTCTATGTCAGCCCACCTTCCTTGGGGCATGTGACTCGGAATGGCTTCCCTCACAGTTGGTTCCCTCAAATGGAAAACCATGAAGCATATGGGACTGGGTAATATATGCTGATGTAAGGGGTCACACAGGAACTTGGAGATGAAGGTGAATAGGATAACAAGCAGTTCTGTGTGGGACATTCTGTGCAGGTCTCCAAATTAAATGGAAACAGTGGGGATTAATGAAAGGTTCAGAGCAGGAATTGTGAAATGGCTCCTGGCAACAGACTCAGTGTGCTCTGCTCTCTGTCACAATGCCATTGTCTGAGATTTATTAATTTTGCTTGTACTAGGTTTATTTATTTTTTTAAGCTACAGAATTCCAAAAGATAAGAAAAACCAGGCCTCAAGGTTCTTTGCAGAAGCAGGAGCAGTGGGAAAGGGAAGGGTTCATATGGCACATTGTAGGTGCTAACACTTAACTAATGAATGAAGGATGGTTATACCATCAAGAACTTCCTATGATCTGGCTGCAAACTTCAGTCCCCATCTTTTCTTCTGCTATTGCCCTTTGTAAATCCCCTCCACATCGCCACCATCTCCCTGCTGTCTTGACTCCTGTGAGCCTGCCTCCCTGTCCTTGTCCTCTCTTGCCTGGAATGACTTCCTCCTTGCTTTCTCCCCACTCACGTAGTCTACACTTGGCAACGTTTGGGTCAAATCCTACTCTTCTTTAAGCCACTGACTTCTACCTGACAATGGTCTCACCCTTTTTGAGCTAGCAACACCTGGGGCTTGTAGATAGTTTCATCTTGCTGAGTCATCCTGCTGAGTCATGAATCTGAATTGAGTAATACTTGCTTTGCTGATAAAACACCTGGAAAGGAAATCAGCTTACCTGGAGCACTTTTTACCTGCCCATAGCTTCACAGGGCTGAACTACTTTAATCATCCTATTACCTCTCTGAAGAGCACAAAAGCTCTTGGAGCTTAAGCAAATTTTCCAGGAGTACCTGGCTTGTGATTGGCCAAACTGGGAATCAGACTTGGTTTGGATGCAGGTCTGTTTGACTCTCAGATCCTGGTGTGCCTGATGCAGGCATTCTGGGGGTCCTGGGCCCTGGGGTTCAGTGATACATTATGAATTCTTGGCTTTGACCAGGAAAGAATTCAAAAAAAGCCAGCATGTAGTTTAAAGTGGAAGTGAGTTTATTAGTGAGACAGAGAATGGGCTACTCCACAAACAGAGCAGCACCTCTTCAGCAAAATTTTCTTCCTTTATTGAGGTTCATTTAATTGGAGGGTAGGGTATTCAATAAGGGACAATAGTATTCAGAATCTTCCCTTGGATGGGGTGATTCCTCAGAGGAGCTGTTGACCATTTTTGTGTCCTTATATAGGCTTTCTGTCTCGGATCCTGGCAGGGCAGAGTGTGTCTTTTAGTATGCTAATGTATTACAATAGGTGTACAATGAAGCTAGGAGATACTATTAGGTGAAATTAGTCACCATGTTGGATTCAGCCAGTCTCTGCAGTTATAAGCCATAAACCTGGTGGGGGTGGTCTTCCTTCCTCTTGACATTTCCTGTAGCTTTTATCAATGGCAGCTGTTCTGCCACATACCCTATCTCATGCCTACTATTTCATATTGCCTCCCTTAACATTAAGAAGCTTTTCACAACTAGATGGTAAGCTTCCTTTGGTCAGGAATTAAGTCCTTTCATATTGGAGTACTGCCTCTGTTTGGAAGTATCTTGCACATTGTATAGTTTCTCAATAAATTTTATTTGGCTAATTGGGATTGTCAACCAATTATCTGTAGTTGGAAAGTATTTTAACATTTTAAAAGTATGTTTACATTTGCTAATTTATTTCCTGTGATAGGGATGCTATTTAAAAACTCCCCATTACACATATTAAAAACAAAAACAACAGGCCCTGCCTGCTTGGCTCAGTTGATTGATTGCCAGCCTGTGAACCAAAAGACGGCTGGTTCGAATCGCAGTCAGGGCATATGCCTGGGTTGTGGGCCAGGTCCCTAGTTGGAGGTGTGAGAGAGGCAACAAATTCATGTATCTCTCCCACATCGATGTTTCTCTCCCTGTCTCCCTTTCTTCCCCACTATCTAAGAATAAATAAATAAAATTTAAAAATAAAAAAAAACAAAAATAAACAGCACTGAGGGTAATTGAAGTGCCAAAGTCAAAAAATAAGAAATCTTGGCCTCTGATACCTACATTACTTCTTCTATTGAAGTACCAGATACAAGTACTATAACAAAACACTCTGAGACAACTGGGAAAATTTAACTATTGATTATTTGTTCGATGATATTAATGAACTGCATTCATTTCCTATTTCTGCTGTAAAAAATCATCACAAATTTAGTATTTTAAAACAACACAAATTTATTATTTTACATTTCTGGAGGTCAGAAATCCTAAATGGCTCTCACTGAGCTAAATAAAATCAAGGTGTCAGCAGCACTGTGTATCCTTGAGAAGATTTAGGACAGAATCTATTTCCTTGATTTTTCCAGATTCTAGAGGCTGCCTGCTTTCCTTGGCTCATGGCCTCCTCCTCCATCTTCAAAGCCAGCATTGTAGACTCTCCTCATATCACCTCCTTTGACACTTCCGCCTCCATCTTATAAGCACCCTAGTGATTATACTGGACTCACCTGAATAGTTCAGGATATTCTCCCCAACTCAATAGGCTTGATTTAATCACACTTGCATGGGCCCTTTCACCATATAAGGTAAAATATTCACAGGTTCCAGCGATCTTTAGGGGGAACATTACTCATTGTACTCCAGAAAGTATCAGTAATTTTGATAATTATGATAATGATATAATATTAATTACGTTTTTAAAATATCCTCATGTATTACAGATGCATACTGAATTATTTATGTGTAAAATAGAATGATGCCTGATATTTGCTTTAAAAGCTACAGAAAAATAAGTCTTTGTGCATGGAGGGAAAATGAAGGAAATAAGGTTGGTAAAGTGTTTCATAATTATTTGATAACTTTTGAAGCTGGCTGTTAGGTACATGAGAGTGTGTTTTACTATTTTTTTTCTGCTTTTTTCCCCCTTTTTCCTATTTACATTTATTTTTTAAATTTATTTTAATTGTTGTTCTTGTACAGTTTTCTGTCTTTTGCTCCCATTCCAGCCCACTGCCCCAGCCCTCCCCACCCCCCTCCCATTTCCACCCCCGCTACTTTTTGTCCATGTGACCTTTATACTTGTTGCTCCAAACCCTTCCCCTTTCCCCCTGAAATTGCCTCCCCTCTCCCCTCTGGTGACTATCAACCCCTTCTCAATTTCAGTGTCTTTGGGTATATTGTGCTTGTTTGTTTGTATTTTTGATTAGGTTCCTGTTAAAGGTGAGATCATATGGTATTTGTCCTTCACTGCCTGGCTTAGTTCACTTAGCATAATGCTCTCCAGCTCCATCCATGCTGTTGCGAAGGGTAGGAGCTCCTTCTTTCTTTCTGCTGCATAGAATTCCATTGTGTAAATGTACCAAAGTTTCTTGATCCATTCATTTACTGATGGGCACCTAGGTTGCTTCCAACACTTGGCTATTGTAAATTGTGCTGCTATGAACATTGGGGTGCATAGGTTCTTTTGGACTGGTGTTTCAGGGTTCTTAGGATATAATCCTAGCAGTGGAATTGCTGGGTCAAAAGGTAGATCCATTTTTAGTTTTCTTAGAAAATTCCATACTGCTTTCCATAGTGGTAGTACCAGTCTGCAATCCCACCAACAGTGCACTAAGGTCCCCTTTTCTCCACAACCTCTCCAACATTTGTTGTTTGTTGCTTTGTTTATGATGGCCATTCTGACAGGTGTGAAGTGGTATCTCATTGTGGTTTTAATTTGCATCTCTCTGATAGCAAGC
>PVKU01011982.1:0-39060 GCA_004027475.1 Anoura caudifer
GGGCAAAGCCTAGTGGCAATTCTCTGCTAAAGCCACATGGTGATTTTCCCTCATGGAGCTGCGGGTCCTGCTCTCTGGTGAAACCGCATGAATCTCCCCCAAATGGCTGCCACGCCTGGGTTTAAATCCCCACGCCAATCCTCCTCTGCAGCCCTATTTCCGACTCCTCCTACAATCGGTTACACCTGCCAGCATTCCTGTATGTTTCCAAGGTTATTGGGATGCCATCATGAGTCTGGGCAGGTGTGTCCCATTTTCTGAAGCCAATCTTCTCCAAGCTCCCGTGCAGGCACTTTAACTTAGGGTTCCTCCCCCAGTCACGTCCTTGGGGAAGTCCTTTCCATCCCCCCTGGCTCAGAGCATGGCCACAGTTGTTTAACATATCTATGAAACCAGTTAAAGGTTATAGATATGTTAAATGACCATTCTGGAGGTTATCTGCAAAACCATTGCTATGCAAAACAACTCAATGGCCATGCTCCATTTGTCCCTTCCCCCAACTCATACTTGTGGGGGAGGGGGTGAGGACATCTTATATGTCCCTCTAATATTTCCTGGACACTGTGAGTTCTGGGCCCCATTCCAACTCCCTTTTTGGGGCCCCCCTCTTGGCTGCACCCTGTTACAACATGACTAGGCTTGAAACTGGCACACTGATCTTCTACACATGCACCTTTGGCCAGTGGAGCCTTGTGGTATTAGGGGTTTACTTGTGTCCCCCAAAATATATCAGTGCACTAACTCCAGTACCTGTAAATATGACCTCAACTGGAAGTAGGATGTTTATATGTGATCACGTTAAGTTGACGTCATTAGAGTGGGCCCTAATCCAATATAAGGCACTGAGTTTTTATAGAAATCAAGATAATGGAAGCTTCCAGAAACTAGGAGAGAGTCATGGAAATAATTGTCCTCACAGCCCTCAGAAGGAACTAACCCTCCTACATCCTTAATTTCAGATTCTAGATTCCCAAATGGTGAGGCAACTGAGTTTCTTTTGGACTTAGAAGAACATTTTGCATGCGCATGCACTTCTACAATAGAAGTTACTGCTAATGTTCCTGGCATTCATTTTCTTCCAAAATTTTGTACTTTAAATGAGGAACCCCCAGTAAAATTCTTTACTTCTAAGAAATTTCAGCATTGTAACCTCAATCTTCTCAGACATTTGTATTCAATTTTATAAATGATAACATTTACAATATTATAAAAACATTTCTATAAAGAATAGAAAGCATTTTCTTCAGCTATACTTAGCTTTAGGTGATGTGAAAAGAAAAAAAAAAAAAAGAGGGAGAATGAATCACCCAAACAAGCACAAGCTTTTTTAATTCAATAAAAAATAAATAAATAAAAATGGAGCTAGCATTATTCAGAAAGTTACAAAAGCAATTCTGAATACAGTTCCTCTAAGTGTGTACTAGGCGAATGAAACCAGTGGGTTCAATAAAAGCAGAAAATCTATTACAAACCACAGCTTGTTATGGGTGTTACAGAAATTTCTTTAGAAAATTTCCTTCCAGGAACTTTTTTCCATTTAGTTACTCTGTCAATATTTATTGCATGTTCATTGAATACAAACTGCCTAATACCTGGCATGGAAACTCAGAAGAAAATAATGCCCATTTTACACTCCGTGCATGTGGGAAGTTAGACTCTTGAGCACTATAAACATCTAATAATTGACTATAACTAAATAATCTTTCTTGTAAAGATATTTTCTATGCATAATAAAAATATTTAAACAAATCAGTAGTAAAGTTTTTATTACAGATGATATAGAACAAAACTAATAGCTAGAGAACCTTATAAACATCTTTTTTATTCAAGCCTATGTAGACTTACTATGAAAGTAGGAATTTAAATGTCAGGATGCCTCAGGTACATGAACCCACCCCAATGCCTCAGGTACATGTCAATGTGAATACATGATTATATGTATTTATAACATTTCAGAGGTAAAAAACAAATGATAATTAAAATTTTATCCAAAATTATATAAAACCATTCCCCCTTTGCACCTTGGATTTCTCATGTTCTCCATCACCTCCGCCTGAAGCATGGCACTGAGGGGTCACACACATCCATCCAATGTCACTAAAGGAATGTGGAGTGGAGGCATGTTTCTTTTGTGGAACATTTGGGTGTGTACACTTCCACATACAGATGAGTTATTGTTGTTTTCCTACCTTTTACTTTCATGAATAACTCCAGATTCTGAAGTTTGTACTGTAAACATTTTGTTACAGAGAGCTTGGAGTTTTCAACATTTTTTTCCTAATTGACTTATTAAAAAAAACATAGTTTCTCTGACAAACTGTTGTCGCTAATCACTAAGGCAGAAAAACCTGTTTATTCCTCTCCTCCTCTTACCTGAAATTGATGATACAATCCTTTGAACCATTTGAGAAAATTTGTCCATTTTCCTGTCATACTGCTTGGAAAGTTAGAGTAGCCAATTAAAAGTTAAGAATGGCATGAGATTGATTAACCTGTTTCCTTCCAAATATCCCATATCATAATTAACCCTAACATACGCTATTACAGACATAATATTTGTGTGTGGAAGGCAACTTTAATCCATACCATAGGGGACACAATTCTTGAAGAAGCTTCACAATGCACACGTAGTTATAGAGATATTGAAATCTGTACTATTTTGGGAGGAGGTATTTTTGTTTTCAGTTAGTATGCAGACATTAGAAATCATTTTCTTCACCAATATGACTGGTCCTCAAGGGTTGTGTTTACTCAGAAGGCCTGTGAGAGCCACAGGTTTTGCATGATCTGATGACCAGGAATACCCAGGCGGCCCTTAAATGCTTTGTCCGGTCTGGGGCACCCTTAGTTTGCCCTTTTGTTTTTGGAGAACTCTTACCCGGCCCACGTTGGCTGATTCTGCCTTCAGAAGACCACAGCACCAATCTGGGGCTACAACCCCCTGAGTGTCTGTGGAAACAGATTGGTTATATTAGAAAAATTACTTTACAAATGTGTGCATAAGCTAATAAATGTTTGTTGGTATGGCAGAATATTGTTACATTTTAAAGTATTGCCCATTAGTGAGATTGTTACAGAGAAGTACAAATTTTCTATTCACCTTTAGCTACTGGAGGCTACTGTATTTACTAAAAAAAAAAAAAAAAAAACATATGATCTCACCTATAAGAGGGACTTAATCAACAAAACAAATAAGCAAGCAAAATAGAACCAAAGACATGGAAATAAGGAATAAACTAACAGTGACCAGAAGGGAGGGAGGAGGGGGATTACAGGGAAAGAAGGGGAAGGGGCAAGTCGAGGAACATGTATGAAGGACCCGTGGAGAAAGACAATGGAGGGGGAAGAACTGAATGTGGGACAGGAGGGGTGGGCAGGGAAGAGCAATGGGGGACAAGAGGGACAACCATAATTGAACAATAATAAAAAATAATACTTTGTTTTGGTTTAGTTTACACATGATCCAGCTGACAATTACTGATGTGCATGTGTGTACCTGTGTGGATGTACATGGGTCAGTGGGCACATTTGTGAGAGACGGAGACAGAGAGAGAGAGATGAACTAGTTCTGTATGAAATTTTTCAACATGGAGGTCAAGGAGAAAATTATGTTACTACACTTCTACCTTCTCAATTACAATTCCCATTCTCAACAACCATAGAAAATCTAAGTGAGTCAAAGCAGCAGGTTCCCATTTAATTCTTTGTATATGGTCTACAACGGTGAGGATGCTCTCATAAAAAGTTTTCATCTCCAGAACCTAACACATCTGGCACATAACAAGTACCAAAGAAATGGTGGGTACATCAAAAGGTGAATGAATGAATCAATTTTATAGTTTTCAAAAATTATGACAATATCTTATTTCTCTATTTATCTCTCATTTAAGTAACTCTAACTGAAAATAATAACTGATATAATCATTATACTATTTTAATATTTGTAAACAGCTATGCCATTCCTTTGTGCCTCATGATTTTCATCTTTAAAACAGAAATAATAGTGCTTAGATCATAAGTGAGTTATACATGGGATAAAAGTATGTGAATCACATCAAGCTGTGCCTGCCATATAGTAAACACAATAAATCTTAATTATTATAATCTAATTTTGTCAATAAGAGATATTGCTCAAATATAATGGTAAAGCTACAGTCATTAAAGCTGATTTGTTTTATATTGCTTTCAATCTTTTAATCTCTTTAAATTCTCTGTCAAATTTCCTGGCATACAAAACTGCCACACACAAAAATATTTAAACACTGGTTAGAAGATCAGAATGACATAAGTAATACTATTGATTTAATAACCATATACTCAAATTTGTACTGTATAAGCTGAGGGTATTAAACTGAGGGTATTAAAGAGTCTAGTCCTGACCGGGGTGACTCAGTTGGTTGGATGTAATCCCATAAAGCAAAAGGATGCTAGTTTGATTCTCAGTCGAGGCACATGACTGGCTTGTGGGTTTGGTCCCCAGTGATCAGGGCATGTAGAAGAGGCAACTGATCAATATTTCTCTCTCACATCAATGTTTCTCCCCCTCTCTTTCTCTCTCCCTTCCCTTCTCTCTAAAAATAAATAAATAAAAGCATTTTTAAAAAGGATAGTTATCTCTGAAAATATGGTTAAATATGTTTAATATTTTAATAATCATTTCTAGAAATATTTTAATAATTTTAAAAATATCTGTTAGATTTCAATGGACAATATTTTTAACAATAATAAACTAGAGGCAATGTCAATTTTAGAAAGAACACTAATATGCTGTGTTTCCAGCCAGCCCAATAATTAAGAAAATAATCAGTACTGTAATGTATAAGAATTAACAGAATGACATGAAAGTAATCATTTATTGTAATTAATATATTAATAATTAGATACTCTGGTAGTATTATTTGAATAACTATTAGAATTAGTAAATATAATTTAGTAAGAAGGTGATTAAAATAACTTGTATAAAATAATAGTTATTTTTATTGGCTAGAATTCTTATAAATATCATATAAACTGCTGTGTACATTGTCAAATCTCCATTAAAAATACTAAAATAATTGAGAATTAGGCTTCTGGTCAAAATGGAGGCACAGGTAAACGCAGTACTAGCATCCCTCTATGAACACATCAAAACTACAATTAAATTGCAGGACCCCCTGAAATGTCACTGAACAGAAGTATTAAATCTAATACTTGAAACTGGCAGAAGGGGCAGAGACATAGAATGGGCTGGTCACACATCCATGGACGATAAAACCGGGAGGTGTATCTTGGCTGCAGAGGTTCCCCCTGAGGAGTTAGGGGGTCCCAACCCCATAACAGGTACTCCCAGTCCAGGTTTCCAGAGGCATAAAGAGAAGTCCCCATAACGTCTGCCTGTAAAACCAGCAGGGATTGTGGCTGAGTGAGACAGGGGCTTCTGGAGTGTCTGGCAGTGCCTCTTAAAGGGCCCAAGCAAGGACTTACTGGGATTCACTCCCTGTAAGCTCTGGCACTAGGACAGCAGCTTGAAGAGCATGAGGGACATACAAAAAGGAACTGAGTAATATGGTATCAGGGCAAGAGCTGGAGAGTCTGCTTTCTCCCAGAAAGGAGAGCTTGTAGAGGCCATTGTTTCTTTTCTGGGCCCTACCCTGCACCAAGGTGGGCACCATATCTGAGTCTCCATCAACCTGGCTATCACTGTTCTCACCTCCCTGGCGATTCCTCTGGACACTGCCACTCCCAACTTGCAGGCCCACCCAAGCTGTTTCCATAGTAATGGCATGTCTTGGCTCATGCTTCAGACTATCATAAAATCTCTTAAACAAGCAGCATCTGGCCTCAGTGAACTTCATACCTCTCTCTAAGTGGCCCCAGCACCTGGCCTTGGTTCACAGTGTGGCCTCCCTGGCACTGCCAAGCACAGCACAAGCAGCACCATCTGCAGATTGCTTTGTAGCTCATGCCAGTTGGTCCTGGAAAGAACACAGGTGGCAGCTGACCTTGGCCTGCACTTCCCAGGAGGCCAGAGAGCCAGTGCATCCAGTGGACACCTTCAGACCACATCAAAGTGCCACCCAACCAGCTCCACAAGGGACACACTCAAGGGACAGGCCCGGCAGGCACCAAAGCTCATTGAAGTGAGCCCTACTCTATGGCGTCAGCCCCTGCACAGCTGATCCTTCATGGTAGTGACGGCCAGTCCTCACAACCTATTTGCCTGGGACTAAATCCCTTTCATCAACACACCAAAGCAATCAAGGCTCAACTACAAGAAGAAGAGGGTTTACAAAGTCCCCAAGGGCAGGAGTGTGTGCACTTGGAGTGTCCAGCTTCGATGAATGGGGAGGCTGTGTCACTGGACTCCACATTAGGGCACTCTACCAAGCTCAGGAGACATCGTGGCTCTCCCTAATACAAAGAAACAAACACAGGGGGGCTGTCAGAATAAGGAGAAAAATATATCCCAGTTAAGCCACAAAAAGACTTCAATTCTAATTAAAAGCCAATTTTGGAGTTGAAGAGGTGTATATTAACATTATAAATCTCTTATAGTACAATTTATCATACAATTCTAAAATTGCCATCTGCATTTTTTGAGAAAATGCTGGTACCAGTTTTAAATATTCAACTAATATGTATAGTAGAACAAAAGTATAAGATTAAGGGACCTCTAAGCAGAAAAGTTTGATGAGCTTCATGGGGCAGAGCCTATATCCACCTTGCTCAAATTTACACATTTAAGAGCATAGGCGATAAGCAAAATTGTGCCGAGTGAGCGAAGCTGGGATTTGACATGACTACAGCCCAGGCTGGCACCTGGACTGCCACCGTGTGAGGGACGAAGGCTAATCTGTGCCCGAATTCCTCATACACAGAAAATGTGAGATAACGAATGTTTGTTGCTTCAAGTTTCTATATTTTGTTACACATAAATAATAGCCATGGAAATATGCAAGCATATAAATAGTAGAAGAAAATATATGTGTACATTTGTCTTATCTGTTCCTGTGGGAGAATTTTCTAAATATAATGTTAAAGAAAGAAAATAGAAGGACTGAAGATTTGACTACCAAAGCACTATGAACCTTTAAACAAAGGCAAACATATAGCAAAAATTTGGGAAATAATTTATGGTATGTATGAAAGGAAGACTGTCAATATTCTTATTTTATAAGGAGATTTTCAATTAAAAGGAAATAATTAAACACCACAATTAATGAATGGGCAAGAGACATGATAAAGCACTTTGCAAAAGAAGAAAAACAGAGCCAATTAAAATATAGATTACACCTCACTAGTAATTAAGTAACTATATATTTTTAAAAATCAGCAGAGACCATGGGAAAAACACCTACCTCTTACCTCTTTTCTTGTTGCTGATAGACTTTATTTTCTCTGGCACTAAGATTTCTCCCCATTCACATACCAATTTCATCATGATTATGAAAACTTTTATAATCTGTTCCCTTTTTACAGTGGGCTCATATTCTTTGTGTGAACCTTAAAATTTGTCTTCCCAGTATTTTCCTGTTTCCTTTCTCATAATTTCTATTTTATTTTTTGTTCATAATTTGTGTTTTAACTGATCAACAAAAACATTCATTTAACCTTTTGTTAAGCTTAATAATAAGAATAATATCTTACTGTAGTGCACTTACATATACATTACCTTGACATATATATAAAAATTGGCAATATGAAAAAGTCTCATGCTCTGCTGGTGGGAGTCAAGATTGAGAGAACAGGTTTCAGAAAAATACAGTGATTTCTAAAAGCTTTTACATATGTGATAAGGAGACATTTACAAGAATGTATGTTGCAGCACTCAAGTATCAAAGGCATATGCAAAACAAGATCTACCTACAAGAGAATGAATGAATAAGTAATAGTATATCATATAATAGAATATTATACAGCAGATAAAATAAATGAGATCTATCAATAACAGCACAGATAAATAACCAACATATATATTTCAAGGAGAAAATGAAAGTTGTCAAAGGGTATATAAAACTCTACATAAAATTATAAAGCATGCATAATACTGTAACGTGGGGTGTGCGCAAGTTGTTGGGAAGTTAGGGTGCCCTCAGTCTCAGGGAAACCCTGATCTACCAGAGCCAGCACCTCCCCCCAGAGGGTGGATTGAAACAGCTGCGGAGGTATTGGATTGAAGCAGCCCTCTGCTCTGAAGGGAGGGGCTGCCCAGAAAGGAGATTGCTTGAGGTAAGTGTAAACCAAGGCCACTGTAAACAAACCTGGGTGCTTCACTCCAGCAACGAAGTAGCAGGTAGTAAGTAGTGCAGCCAGCAGGAGGAGGGACAGAGAGTCAGCCCCGGATGAAACCAGAGTTAGAGCTCGATAGCCTTCCCACACCCTGAGGCCACTGTAAACAATTAAAGCAGTTTTTGACACAGGTTGCACTGTCTGACTGTATGAGCTGAGATGCTTGTGCACCCTTGCATGTGGCTAGAAACTCTGCCCCATTGTGCAACATGGTCACTGGAACATGGTCAAATGCACCAGGGACATGAGCACATTCGCTGAGAAGCTGGACCCTCCCACTGGCTTTCAGCATGTGTGGGATTCTGGGAGGGGACTTTAAAACCCAATGCAGGCAGAAGCTGCTCCCTCTTGTTTTGACCCACCCGGCTGGGGGTTCTTGGGGCTTAGGCCTCACACGGTGGGAAGCCAGCTCACAGAGACAGAGGCCCACACTGGGATGTGTGCCTCGCTGGGTGCCAGCCCTTGAGGCCCTGTGCAGGCACATGGGTGCTGGACTATTTCCATTCTCTTGCCTTGAGAGCAACTCACGGAGATGTGAGCTGGGAAGTTCCTCGGACCCAGGGGCGCAGGCAGCCTCAGGCGCAGGGCTCCCTGGATGGAGTTTCCCCTGCATGACCATCTGAAGTGATGTGGCGGTGCACCCCAGACCCTGAGAGGCAGATTGCTGAGCTAGGCAATGGGCTCTGGCACCAGAGAGCAAGAAAGCCTGGATCTGGTTGTTGCTGGAGCAACAACCTTGGGCTACACAGAAGTAGTAATGAGGAATGTGGGTTTACACTTTAATCTTTTTGGGTACAAGGGAATTTCTGTGCTTTGCAGACGAGGTTGGCTCAGAGAAGGAATGCTCCCAGCCCCTTCAAATTGGGTACCCTGTTAATAAAAACCTATTTCGTTCCCTGCAATTCTTTGTGTTATGTGTGTACATGGCTGCAAGCTGCCTGACCTCCAGCTGCCTCATTACAATACTATCATATGTTATAGGCATAAAAACATATATTTAATACAGTGGTTCTCAGCACCCATCATTCATTCGTTCTGGAACTCATGATGAGTGCTGAAACCTACGAGTACCGAACAACGAAGCATTTTCTATTGTGGGACGGAGCTGTGACTCCTACAAGTTCTAGCCAGTGCCCTGAGTCCCAAGCAAGCAAGCCCAAGTGCTGAAACAGCTTTTTTCTCATCCAAATGAGTACAGGGTTCACTGAGTTCTGAAGCCAATGAATACCAAGGTATGACTATTTTAAAAGAATATTTAAACCAGTTTTTATTCATGTGGGAGAGGAATAGCAGCTTTACCCTATGGAAATGGACCTTCAGGGTCTTTGTTATAACCTGTTGGGAGATTCAGGTTCTATATTCAAACAGATAGACATACTGCTCTAGATCACTTAACACTTATAGTATAATTTTTTTAAAGTTTATTTAACTAAGAAATAAAAAATAACTAATTCTGAAAAGTATAATTTAGTATGCATTAATTTCTACCAGGCTGCAGGAGGGGATATTCACACCTGGTAAGCTGCTTCCTCCTTAGCTCTTCTTTTTTTTTTCAGTAGTCCATTCAGAACAGGGTTTTGTTTTGTTTTTTTTAATGAAAGACTCATAATTCCTTAAGGCAATCCACTTGTGTTTGATTTAAAATAGAAATTATTTAGGAAAAATACAAGTTCTTTTCTATTACTTAGTAATAGTGATATATCAAATCTCGGCAACTAGAAGTTTAAACCAGTGAACTGCCCTAACTCCTGATAGAAATATTTCCAGAAATATGATCAAATAATATTCATTCACTATAATCAAAATTCTCATAAGAAGTGGACAGCAAAGCCATCTCTGCTTGTCTATGATAGCTTCAGTCCAGAAATGAACCACTATCGTTTTCAGTGGCCTTTTATATTTCTACAATGGGCAGGAATATAATATTTCAATTCTACTTTATATTTCTCCTGTATCTTACATTCATGCTGGGGGTGGTCTTCATACTCTATTAAACAATGACATCATATTTCCTTTGTTAGGGTGGACACTAGGAAACTCCCGCTAATTTGAGTGTTCTAATATAGTAGTTTGTCACAAGATACCCTTTAGTATTTATTTTTTCATGTAATCATTTTTTAAGGAGACTAAGTCCTCATTCTTCTTTTCTGGGCTTTATTTCAGTGGGTCCCTTGTACTGGTACTATTTATTATCAGCCTCCTCTTGTTATTTAGGATGTAGTCAGGGAGAAATGTTAGTCATTTATTTTTATTTTTACATTAGTTAGAGCTGAGTTTTCTTGCTATATTGGCTCTACTTCTCTTGCCTTATCTGAAGAATGACAACCTTAGAAATAGCCACTTACATAAGTGTGCCTCAGGCTTACTCCCCCAAGCTCAGCTCTTTGAACCTGAGCTCTCACCCATTCATACCTAAATTCACTTCCTCTGTGTCAGGTTTGTGAATGCAGCAGCTTTTCCCAGGCCTTTATCCAAGCTCTTTCCTTTGTTTTCCACACTCTCTTGCTCTTCCTCCTCCCCTACTGTTTAATTGCATTCCTCCTTTAGGTGTCCTTTTAAAGGTCAGTTCTTTCTTGACCTGTTAAGCAGTTGCTCCTCTATGTTCTGCTCCTCTCTGACCTGATCAAGTGCTCCCAATGTCATGTGTCACAGTCCTTGTATCACTGTATTTTAGCTATTTGTTCCTATAACTGTACCCATTAAACCATCAGCTCAATGAAAATGACTTTGAACATTTTGATTATCACTACATCCTCTAAAATTACATATGCTCAATTAACATTTCTTAAATGAGTGCATATATATTTCTTCTGATCCCAAAATACTAGAACTATTTAAATTTAGAATCTTAAAATATATGCTTTTTTATGCTGTCTGAAATTGAATCTCAGCTAGTAAATACATACTCCATCCAAAATATTATAGTTCAAAAATTATTCGTTGAACATTTACTTTTTCTATGTTATTCAGATAATTTCCTAACTTTCTGTTTTGTTTTAATTGCATGAATTTGAAGGCCAGAAATACATAGGGGAATTTTATTGGTTGGATTGCTATGCTGGATTTATTCAAATTTATTTTACTTAACTGTGGTAGAAACAGTTTCAATTAGCACATTGGCAGTAATAAAATCCTTTGTCAATATATTATATCAATACTCTAAGCACGAATGCACTTTAGTAGGGACACAAATCATTAATAATGAAGTGGTCCTTTGTCAGATTTAAAAAACCCAACTAAGCAGAATGAGCTAACATGCATTTGCTTATCAAGAGGAGATTTGAGACAAGTTGTACTATCAGGCAGGCTACAGATTTCAGAAATCAGCAGTTGCCCCAAAGTTTTCTGAATATAAAAATTAAGTAATGTTATGTGATTATTTTTGTTTTGTAGTTATGAATTAAAACATCAACACTTTATTTTGAGGAAGTCACACAATGGCAGCATTATAGAAATTAAATATATGTATTTTTAAGTTGATGCTCTCTTATTAGATGAGATGAGAAAGTTAAAGAGTCATTCACGCAAGGTACTCTAGCTAGTAAATGACACAAATGCACCTTGCATCCAAATGTTGTGGCTTAGAATGATTTATATAAAAGTAGATGCCCATGTATGCATTATTGGCTCCAGAAACACATGTTTCTGACTACCAAGTAGAATTTTACAAAATTATCTTTCTAGCTCTTGCCAGTTACTTTATCCCTTCCTGCAGGAACACCTGTATCCAGACCTCCATCCCAGATATTTGTCAGCTGGAGACATCGATGCATAATAATGGACTATGTGCTGTGTTGCTCTAAAACAGAATTAATCATTAAATAAAATCTTCATGACATCAGGATTGTTCTCTTGCAGAGGGATAAGAATTATTGCATGTTAATCTCATTGTAGAATATAAAGCACTTGTAATTAAATTTTTCTGAGTCAATAAAAAAACCTTAGATTAAGTATTTCCAAGAAAACAGTGTTGTTTGCTTCAATATTATACACAAGGAGTGATTTAAACAAATGGAGAGCGAGGGAGAAAAAAATGGAGTTTCTGACACTAGCTGTCAGGACCAGAAAATCGGCTCAGTGTTACTGCACTTAGAAACATGATATTGTTGTACCTGAAAATATTCTAAGTGCATGGAGCTTTGTGAAATGCTTCAAGCTTATTTAAAAAGTTAATTTGCTTAGCAAGTCATATAATTTAACAATAACAGTGAGCTTTAATAGAGCCCATATACAAAACATTATGAAACCTGGATTATTTTGAATTAATGAGATTTTTCTGAACTATACTAAGAAAGAATTTAAAGTCCTTGTCTTTCATCACTCTATTTACTTACTTTAATCCTTTATTAATTTTCTACTTGCTCACCTAAAGAAGCAAATTTCTGTTATAATTTTTTCCACCCTTGTAACAGCAGATCTGTGCTAAAGATTTCCTTTCGAAACTCCGGATGGGTAAAATATGAATGAGGACCCACTTACTTCCGACTCTGCTAGCTACTCTCACTAACAGGGAGTCATTTACAGGAGGCAGGGACATAATACAGGGGGACATGCAGGGCTGGGGTGGGGATGGTTAGTTTGATTTTGCTCTATTTATGTCTTAGCCCTTGGAAAATCTTCTTGCATGAACGAATATCACTTTAATTGTATTTTGAGATTTGAGAGTCTCTGTCTAACTTAAGGCAATTACAGGTATATTTCTTTGGCTCATGCAAAAGATAATAAATCAGTGAGGTTACACTATAACTTATGCAGCAACACTGTAAAGGCTCAAATCGCAACCTGGCAATCTGCAGATGTGAAATGAATATAATGATGCTATTGGAATTTTTCAGGATTAAATGAGATAATGCAGGTAAAGCAGTTAACATGGTGACTGGCATACATTAAGCATCAAACAAACCTAGCTATTAAGATTTTTTTTCAACTGTTATTTAATTTTTGAGAACCTCTGGCTAAGATAATATTGCCCTATGAAAACTAGTTAGGGTACAAAAAAGTATGAAACGAAAAAAGCCTCAAAATATAGACAGCGGCCATGAATGAAGATGGTACATACGTATTTTTAAACTAGTCTCATTCCCCAAGCTTCATTCAGTACCACAAAATAAGAATAAAATACAAAGAATCAAACTCTATATCCAATGAGAAAAGAATTTATCAAAATCTAAATCCCTGATAATGAAGAATATCTACCCACCAGAGAAATTAGGGTAAAAGAAGAAGCTCCTTAAAACTAGGAAGGATATAGACTTAGCTAAAAGAAATGTTCAGCCTCGCAATGCTCTTATAATAACCTTTGATTAGAGTGGTAAGATCTTGAACTGGCAAGACGTTTTCTGATTGGGAAGTGCCCCTGGTTCCTCCCACCCAACTTCGTGCAACAAGTGGGAGGCGGAGCTAGAAGAGGAGGAAGCTCATTCACCAATGAGGCTTTTAATTACTACCATGACGTCCACAGATTGAAGTCAATGTGAGAGAATGAAACAGGGAGACGAAGGGAGGAGCAGAGCACGGAAATCTGAGATTTAAAAGTTTTTATTGTCCGTGCATCATGACCCTTTGCTGCGGGAGTGTGTGAGACTGTATGTTGAATGGAACAGGGAAACAGCTCATGCCCCCTTCTCTATGCAATGCTCTAGAATAGTCCAATGAATGCCTGGCTTGCTCTCAACTGTAGGGTAATAAGGTATAACTAGAAAGGAAGAGGCTTGAAGGCTAGGCCTATATATGGACAGCAGAGCAAGAAAACACAAGCGAAATCCAATTAATATCTAATGTATAGTTGGAAAGCACAAAAAGATAAATTATTAATACTTTCAAGTAAATATACATGTTTTCGATAGGAAGGTTTTGCATGTCAGGATATATTTTTATCTCATCCTTCTCCTTAAGTGATAATTTAGCTCTATATAGAATTTTATACTGAAAATATTTTAATTTCACACTTGAAAGATATTAATTTCTTTTAAACTGGGCTCTGAGTATTACAGATGAAAGTCTGTTGAAAGTCTAATTGCCAGTAATATTTTTTTAAATCTTTAAGTCAAATTTGTCACTTTTAAGGTTTTTTTTTTCTTTGGCCTTAATAATCTGTGGTTTCATTACCTAGTGTCTAGGTGAGATTAGGTATAATCTTCTAAATTTATTTTCTCTTTCTGAAAAATCGCATTAGGTTGATGGCAGAACCTTTCTCTCTATCTCCTCTCTAGCTCTTTGTCTTCCTTCTGGGCCATTCTTTATGTGTCTTTTCCAATTTACTAATTTTATTTTCAACAGTGTTATATGATGCGTACACACCCCACCATGGCTGTGTTATTGGTTTATAGGTGGTTCAACGCCACTTTCATTTTTTTTCCTTGTAGCCTCTTTGCCTCACAATTTCAATTTCTTTCATTGAAAGTTTCAGGCATACTTACTTTTAATCTCTTCAGATTATTTCATTCTCTAGTATTTGAGTCATAAATGCTCTCAAATGTTGCCCCTGCTGATTCTTTTGTCTGTGTGGTTTGTAATTTTCTACACTGAGTTGATTCTCTATAATACCATTTTCCATGAGAGTAGGTGATCTGAGTTTTGAAGTCTTCTCTAAAGAGCAATACTGTTTCTGTCCAAATGAGACTTTACAATTTTAATCTACTTGATACCAATTTTTATATTAAATTCTCAGCTCAGGCCTTCTATACATTAGGGATAATGTATGGCTGGCCTTCTCATGGTGAATCTTTTTTTGAGATACCATATATGTGTTGTGCAGATTGTGCAGTAGACAAGAGAACCCAGCTGAGGGGATACTAGGGACAGAAGTTCAGTCTTGTGTCACTGACCAAGCCATGTGTAGGCTTGGTCACCCAGAGAAAGCATTCACCCAGAGAAAGATACATTTTTTTTTTAAGTTGTACAGACTACTGGACTAGAATCAGCCCTGTTCCTCATTCACCCATGAACCCAGGAAAATTTTTAGTTCACTTATTGCTTCCCTGGGCTAGCAAATATTGTGTATTCTAACACATTGAACAAGCTAAATAGCCCTTTGAGGATGCCAGTTTTCTGCAGAAAGCTGTTCCAGCTTGTGACTCGCACTGGTGAGACATACCAACACTTACCCCTGCATGGACATTTCAACCTTAGTGTTCAGTTTAGGGCGTATATGTGGACTGGGTACCCTGTGAGTCATCATCAAATACCACTGACTTCTCTGTCTTTGGGTTGCCTCTGGCACTTGAGATTTTCACTTTCTTGCTATTTTTTGTCTGTTGATTTTGTTTATCCAAGATTTCTATTTGTTTGGAATGGAAAAACTGAAAAAGCAAAGTTTCACTTTTTCTCTCACCTCACTGGCTGCTCCTTCTCGGTTTCTTCCTAATTAATCATTAAATGTTAACATGGTTCTAACTTAGTCCTGATCTTTTAGTCTGGATTATTCTGTTGTTATGGCTGTATTTTTTTTTCTGTGTGGACAAGCAATAGGATTATTATCAACATTTTGAAAATTTTATTCTCTTAAAGGCTTGCCTATTCTCAGCACACACGTGTTTCCTGGAAAGAGGGTATGCCTGTATCAGGGTAGGCATGAAGCTGAGTTGCTGCATGTTTGGTGGCGATCTGAGCATCATCTTTTGCTTAATCATATCTCACTAGAGACATTGCAACTTCTACTGGAAGTGTATGTCAGCCATTTTACTCTTTCCTTCACATTTAGAACTCAAGGGTGGACAAAAGTAGCCTTACATTTTCCATATAGAAAAAAGAACATGCAGTTTATAATACAAGAATAAACTCTGTCTTTTGTATACTCACACTGTAAACCTACTTTTGTTCCACCCTGTATTTGAAGAATGCTGTAGTACCATACATTGTAGAGCGTGCGTGAGTTGTTGACCCACCCGAGTCTGTGGGTAACTGAGAGCCTTGGCTGGCTGCTGCCGCCCATCACCGTGAGACAGCATCATACTGCATATTGCTAAGGGGGAACAGACCAACATTCAATATTCAAAGTATGATTTCTACTAAATGTATATTGCTTGTGCACTATTGTAAAGTCAAAAGATTTTAAGTCAAACCATCGAAAGGGGAGAACCATCTGTATTTTCCTTTTCTTAGGATTGTATGTAAAGTTGAATAGCTTGGTCACATGGCAGAGTTAATCATGAACTTTTTCAGAAATTGTCAGATCGTTTCCAAGATGATGCCATTTTCAATTCCCACCAGAAATGCATGAGAGATCCAGTTGCTGCACATCTGTACCAACAATTGGTATGCAAAGTCTTTCTAATTTAGACTGGTTGGGGTAAACAGCAGGTTTATAGTTGTGAGGATACAAAACACATAGTTTATTTTATTATCATTTACTAATCATTGTATTATTTTCCGTATGAACAACTGTAAACCTACTTTTGCCCCACCCCTGTATTGTGCTTTATGGTTTTGCATTTTGCCATGTTTAGAGAATACCTATGTGTGTCTCCTGCTTCTGGTGAGGAGAGGAAGGAAAATACCCTTCAGGTGAAATTCAAGACGACTGGCTAATTGTAGGCTGGCAAAAGTGTTCTGAGCATGTTTAAGTTAGGTTAAACTAAGCTACAATGTTAGGTAGATGAAGTGTATTAAATGCATTTTTTTACTTATGATATTTTCAATTTACAGCAAGTTTATAGGAACATCCTTATGAGCTGAGGAACATCTGTCTAAACATACAAAGACCTGTACTCATATTCATAGCATTGCTGTTTGTAACAGCAAAGGAGGTTAAAAAAAATCTAACTGAATTAAGAGACAAATGGTTTAAAAAATTGTGTATGCTCTTACCATGGAATACCACACAACAATAAAATATTGACTTATGCAAAAATATTTGTGAATCTAAAGATAATTAAGCTGAATGAAAAAACATAAAAAGAGTACATAGTAAATGATTTCACTTATATAAAACCACAAAATCCAACTTGATCTACAATGACAGAAGATCAGCCATTGTCCAGGAAGGGACTGTAATGAGGCATCAAGAAACTTTTGAGCATGAAAAATATGTTACTTATCTTTAGTATGGTGATACATTCCCATATGTATATGCACATCAAATTTTATACTTTATATATGCACAGTTTTTTGTATATCAATTAATCCCAGTGAAGCAATTTTTTAAAAAATTTTAACTGCTATTCTGGAAAATAGTTATGTTAATTTGTGGGTTCTCTTAACTAAGTCTGGGTATTCATCTTCTTAAGATATACAGATTTGCAGTGCATAGAACACCAGAGAGAAAAGAGGGTAAGAACTGGAAAATGCAAACTTAAGTTGCGGTGGTAATTAAATTTTAACTCAAGAACTAAAAACAACAGACGGTAAATAGTCTATGCTGACATAGGAAAATTGCTTATGAACATCATGGTGGAGATTCAGAAAAGCGCTACGACTCTCCTAAGAGTATGCATCTCTGCCAAAGGCCCTTAGAAAAACCCTAGAGGAGATTTGGGTAAAATAAGTCCAGGAAGGGGAATAAATGAAATGGTATCTCATCGTTCTTTTTAGCTACATGGTTCTCACTGTCCACTTTCCTTGAATCATTGGAAGCTGCTGTACACTGAACAGAGATGAAGTCATTTTCATTTGAAAGGAATCCAAGGCAGAAAGTAATAAAGGAATGAAAGGGATATATATATATATATATATATGATACTGAACTATTTTTTTCTGTACAAATTCTTTGTTTACGAAATAAAAAGAGTTGGTGGATATCCACATTCCTATATTTTCAGGGTAGACGTCATCTCTAAACTGTAGAGGCTGTGTGGTTCTTTTAGTCTCAGAATTTGAAACAAGTAATTTTTTCTTTTCAGCACATGGGAAGTTGACATTTAAAAAAAGGGCACCTCAAGAAATCATCAAATATATGCTCAGGTGTCATTTGTCTTTTCCAAAGATAGGACAATAGTGAAACTATATAATGTACAAAGAACAATTTCCTGGTCCTCAGGATTATTATTTTATGAAATGTGTTCCTGAGGATAGTTAGCATACAATCTTATTTGTCTGAGCATTTTCAGTGGAGTACATTCAGAAAGTTTGTCCAGAGAATTTTCCTCCTCCATTAATTGTGTGAAAATCAGTCAAAATATGAAAAAATGTATTCATATTAATAATTTATTTTGTGACATTTTCTGCTTTTCTTTAAGGACAACATTATATAGAAGAGGTTAAGGACAAGAATTCTAAAATATGTCTATATGTATTTATTTTTATTGATTCATTCTAGAATGTAATGAAGCTTTTAAATCTATACATTCAGAATTATATTTACCTCAAGAAAGTTGTGATGTCATATCTTTGATTAGTTTGTATTTCATCCCATTGTTTCCTTTCCTTAGTAACATAAGGAGCCACATTTTTATCCTCCTTTACCATTATTTTTTCCAGTGATTCTCTGATCACTTTATTTTCAATAACATTTTTCTTTATATCCTAGAAGAAATATCTCTTTATTATTCTCATTATTTAATTTTCAACATTTAGTTTTAAAAATATGTTTTCAAAATGACTTTTAATTTTTTATTTGGTTTTTAGATGTTTATTTAATTTTTAAATTAAAAAATTCTGTTAAATATTTTTCAGATTAAAAAGTGATGATGCTCAGTACAACAAATACTACAACAATGCTATACCAACAATTATCTACTTATCTATCTGTATTTCACCTCTAGATGTAGGTAATGCTGAATCTTTTACTCATATAAACACAAACAAGATATATACAGAAACATATAGATATATTTATAAGTAAGTAGTGATTTAACATTGTTTCAAATTGCAATAGGTATAATTCACACACATATATATAACGCCACTCTTGTTCTCTCTTTTTTTAACTTTTACCTTTTAAAAGTGCAAAATAAAAAAAATTTACAATAATAAAACATTCAATAGTTATATATATTTTACCTAGACTACAAATTGCTAACATTATTATTTTTGTGAGCAAGCTGATTCATCTGGCAGGTATCATATACCTTCATCTCTAAAACTTAGACAAAGGAGGGAAATTAAAAAAGCCTATGAAAGAAATATATTATTGTCATTTTTGCTCTGTGTTAGGTCAGAATTTACTGAATCAAATACAATTTCACATTGATAAAATATTACCTAATATAAACTATATTTAAATTTTCACAAATGTCTTCACAGATAATTCATAGCTTTTTATTTTTTATTTTTTCCTTTTATGACTCAGGATTCAATCCAGGACCATGAATTACATTTATTTTTAATGTCTCTTAAGTCTTCCTTTATCTGGAACAATTTCTTTGCTTTTTCTTGACTTAATATTCTTTAAGAAAACAGGGCAAATATCTTGTAAAACGTTTTGCAATTTCTGTTTGATTATTTTATCAAGATTAGATTATTTTATCTACGTTTTTGGCAGGAATACCACAGAAATGACATTGTGTCCTTTTCAGGGCATCAGATCACCCTCATTTTGTCTTACTTTTGGTCATGAAGACATCAATTGCTTGGGTGATGTGGTGTCCACCAAACTGTCAACACTATAGAGGCACTTTTGCCTTTTTAATTAAACTTAACCTATGAGACTACGGAACTATCCTCTAACCCAGTAGTTTTGACTTCCATTGTTGGAATCAATTTCTGCTATGGAGATAGTTTTCTTTGTCTCTTACGTGCTTTTTACCCTTCCACAAACTTCTCCTGAAGCAAAGCCTTCCCAAGACTGAAACCTCTGGTCTCTTACAAAACCACTCTCACCTTCCTTTTGATTCCTCCCAGGTCTTAGATGTGGTCTCAATATCTTCTCCCTCTTCTCTCTCTCTCTTTCTCTCTCTCTGTCTCTCTCTCTCTCTTTTGTCTGCATTCCCCTACTGCCTTCCCCTCTTCTCTCCTCAGTTTCTGCTTGCTGTTTCATTCTGGCATGGGTTCCAGGGCTGGCTATGGATTTGAGATATGCCTTTCATCACTTGAATGTACTAGATCTTGCAGTATCTTGTTTCCTACTCACATTGTAGGTCTGAGGCTTGAGAGGTTTTCTCTTCAGTTCTTTATTAGCTGGAGGAGGATGTGTGGAAATATTCCAGTTAAGGTAACTGCCATTTTCCTGCTACAAGTGGCAAGTTCCTTTGGTCCACAATGTAAAATAACCAGGGATAATGCAAAGCACTTTAAATGAGATGTCTTAGTTGAGGACATGAAATACCACCTGAGGGAATAAATGGATTTGAAAATATTTTCCCACTGAGACAGAAGAAGAGAGAGAGATAGGGGTGTGGGAGCCACACATAGAAATAAAAATAAATTAGGGACAAATAAGAATAGAAATTTTGAAATGCTTTTTAAGAGAGAGACTGAGAGATAAAGTAACAGAAGAAAACTGAGAAAAACAGAGAAAGATAAGCAGAGAGATACAAAGTGATTAAGAGAGATAAAAGATCAGAGAAAATAAAAAGAGCATATAGGAGAAATATAATTTGTATTATTCTTACTGAATATCTGACTACCTTAGGCACTTAATTTGGCAAAATATATTACCAAAACAGCATTTGCTTCCATAGTTCCCAGATGAAGTTTGTATTCATATTTTTAGAAGCCTTCTTTTTTAATTATATTTTATTGATTATGCTATTACAGTTGCTCCATTTCTCCCCCATTATTCCCCTCCACCCTGCACACCCCCTCCCACCCACATTCCCCCCCTTTAGTTCATGTCCATGTGTCATAGGTTCTTTAGCTTCTACATTTCCCACACTATTCTTGCCTTCCCCCTGTCTATTTTCTACCCACTGTCTATGCTACTTATTCTCGGTACCTTTTCCCCCTCTTTCCTCCTCCCACTCCCCTGTTGCTAACCCTCCATGTGATCTCCATTTCTGTGTTTCTGCTCCTGGTCTACCTCTTTGCTTAGTTTGCTTTTGTTTTAGGTGTGGTTGTTAATAACTGTGAGTTTGCTGTCTTTTTACTGTTCATATTTTTTATCTTCTTTTTCTTAGATAAATCCCTTTAACATTTCATATAATAAGGGCTTGGTGATGATGAATTCCTTTAACTTGACCTTATCTGAGAATTGCTTTATCTTCCCCTCTATTTTAAATGAAAGCTTTGCTGGAGAGAGCAATCTTGGATGTAGGTCCTTGACTTTCATGACTTGGAATGCTTCTTTCCAGTCCCTTCTGGCTTGTAAGGGCTCTTTTGAGAAATCAGCTGACAGTCTGATGGGAACTCCTTTGTAAGTGACTGTGCCCTTATCCCTTGCTGCTCCTAGAATTCTCTCCTTCATTTTAATCTTGGCTAATGTAATTATGATGTGCCTTGGTGTGTTCCTTCTTTGGGACTGTCTGAGCTTCCTGGACTTCCTGGAAGACTATTTCCTTTGCCAGATTGGGGAAGATCTCCTTTATTATTTGTTCAAATAAGTTTTCCACTTGTTGCTATTCCTCTTCCCCTTCTGGTACCCCTATAATTGCATGTTGGGATGTTTAAAGATGTCCTGGAGGTTCCTAGGCCCCTCCTCATTTTTTGAATTCTTGTTTCTTCCTTTTTTTCTGTTTGGTTGTTTCTTTCTTCCTTCTGGTCCACTCCATTGATTTTAGTCCCAGTTTTCCTCCCATCACTATTGATTCCCTGTGTGTTTTTCTTCATTTCACTAATTGTAGCCTTCATTTGTTCATCTAATTTTTGACCAGAATCAACCAATTCTGTGAGCTTTAATCACCAGTGCTTTGAACTGTGCATCTGATAGGTTAGCTACCAGGGCTTTGACCTGTGCATCTTATAACTTGGCTATCTCTTGGTCGCTTAGATGAATTAGCTCTGGGGCTTTGATCTGTTCTACCGTTTGAGCCTTTTTTTTTTTTTGGTCTAGTGGTGGCTGTTAGTAAGGGGGAGAGCCTTAGGTGTTCACCAGGGTGGGGCAACCCAGTAGCTGGGTTGTGATGCTGAATGCGGGGGCAGGGTCCGAGAGGGAACAATGGTGCTTGCTCCACTCTCTTTCGGATTCCGGTCCCTTCTGTCACTTTCCCCAAGCAAATTGGAACCTTCTGGTGCTACCTCTGCATGGGTGGGCCTGCACATGCTCCAGGACCTTGTGGGTCTCCCCAGTGAACTCTCCTGTGAGGCTGGGACTCCCTCCTGGCACCTCAACCCCCACAGGTGTTTTCAGTCGGTGCCTCTGGGTTTCACTTCCCAGCGCTGGGGCCCTGTGTTGCACAGTCTGTCTTACTGCCTGTTTTTGCCTGGTTTATCTATATGTGAATGTGCATCCACCGTCAGCCACCGTGTGCTCCCCGCTTAGTCTGCTCGTTACCTCCTCACGTTTGGCAACTGCTGCCTGCATGCCCGGGATCACCAGCTACCGCCTTCTCCCACTGAGACCCCTCTCCACCAGGCGCTGATTCAGCCCCTTTTACTGGTCTGGGTGGATTGTTGTTGGACTTCTGTACAATTCAATTTTCTTTCTGTTCTGTTGGGTTTTGGTTTTTTTTTTGGTTCTATATTTTTGTTGTCCTTAATCTTGGTTGTGAGAGGAGGCACAGTATGTCCACCTACACCTCCATCTTGGCTGCTAGAAGCCTTCTTAACTCTACAGATCTTTATTTGATAAATTGTACAAGGATCCAGAATGTAGAATTGTTGGTGAATGTGAGTATACAGAGGAACAGTGTTACACCAAATGGTTAATGTTAACACACTTCTGGAAATTTGGGCAGGTCAGGAAAAAAGAGCAAATTCTTGGTCTGAGTTCAAGTTGTTTCCAATGGCTATATAAAACTAAAAAACAAAAAAATGTTTTTAGTTGACATACGGAGTGTTATGGTTTTCTCAAGAAGTGCATTAAGGTTTCACAGATCTTAACTCATCCCCTACTCTCATACTCAAGAAATTTCTTTGTATATTAAACAGTGTTTTATCCAATGCACAGAATCTGACTTATTTAAATAGTTCCATGACATAAAACATTAAGGGTGTGAGTTGATGCTTTTACCTCGAAGTCTTCTAGAAGAAATGAACTATGACAATCAGATTTCCAAATTTTCTTAAGCACACAATGTAAAGTTTGACTATTTTAATCTAAGCAATACAGTTAGGCTTTTTTTTTCATTTTACAATAGTGAAATAGTATCAAAATGGCCCATTATAACAATTCACTTAATTTGCCATGTGAAAAATACATTTAATATCTCTTATGAAAAGCAGCTCTATTAAATTGAATGGCCTTTCTCTTATTTTCAAATGTCTTAGGTTCTTACAATGAATTTCTAAAAATATCCCCATGCTACTGAATTGCTAGTACATTAAATTAACATCTCATTTATCATTACACAGATAAATATACTCGTAAACCATGTTTTATTTAAGACACTTAGCTAGACTGTGAAACATAGTTAAATGAGAAATATTTAATAACCCAATTTCAAAAGGTCAGCTTTCTATTTTAATTCCTCAGAACACATAAATTCTTGACATTGCCAGTATTTAGTGAAAACTTTATTGAATACTATGGATAAATTAATGAATTTTTGTTACACATTAAAACATCAATTATTTCTCATGCAAGCCCTGACATTAGAGCCTATATAGTGTTAAAAAACCTCAAATATTTTAATGCCTGTAAAAATAATCTCTTTCCAGGCATCTCTGTTTTAGTCTCTGCTTTATTCAAACCATTTTCCACATTTCTGTAAGTTAAATCATTAATTTGATAATTTTGGTGAATAAATAAACAATCTTAACTTCTAGGAACTGGACTGATGCTCATGATGGAGACCTGTGTTTCTCCAATTGGACATAAAAAATCTCAGACAGCGTGAACATCAGACAAGGTCACTCGAAGACCATCATCATAAAGTAATATAAAACAAGGTCCATGCACCACAGCAATCACACAATCCGTGTCCCAGCTAAAACGAGTGACTGCTGCTTCTTTGCCAAGGGCAGCTTTGTCCTTGCTCTGGTGTCCTTTCCCTATAACGAGATTTATTCAAATACCCAGTCATAGACTTGCTCCCTCTTTCAGACAGCATCCAGTCTAGAGTGAACGTCTACTTCCATAAAGCCTCAACATTGCCTAACCAGCTACCAGCCTTATTTTAGGCTTTTCCCAACTCCTCTGACTGAGTGGAGCATGGTTCCCCCTGGTTAACTGTTCCCCCATCCTCCCAAAACAGAAAACCCAGCTTGTCAACTACAGATGTATTACTGATGGCCTTCGGCTACAGGGCATCAACACTTCTTCAGTGAAAGTTGTCATCTGCCTGACTGACTTCATTGAGTGTGGCTTGCAAAATCCTTGTAAACTGGTTCCTTACTACTTTGATAAACTCATTTGCTGCTACTTTCCTCCATAGGTAAGCTGCCCCCCCCAACAACTTTCCCATCCCCCAAATCCTCCATGCTCAATATTGATAACAACTAAGTAACAAGAAGGAATATGGACTGTGGAGGAGAAAAGGGAGATAAAGAGGATAAATAGGAATTCAGAGTTTCCATGCAGTCTTATTTGAAATGGGACAAGGAGATTTAATGAAACATGGCTTCAGCATTTTTTTTTTTTTCATAATAGAATCTGGGAATAGTCAAGTCAGACCATCGTACAATGCTTGTCTATTCCTTGCATAAAGCTCTCTTTAATCTTATGTGGAAAATAATATTACCCAACCAGTTAGCTACAGAGTATGAGAGCTCTCAGTATGTTTCAGAATTCCCCAGGTAATTTCAATGTGCAACCAAGATTAAGAAACACTACTCTAAAAAGAAGCACGAGAGTAATAAAGAGAATGTCCGGTTTAATGGTTGCTTCTGTCAGGGGCAACTAGAAGGCTGTCAGTAGCTTGGCAGTGCTCTACAGCAAAGGTACGCACTGATGGGGTAGGTTCCGCTGGTCTTACTAGTATAATCGTCACGATTGTGCTTCATGTACATTGCTTCTTGAATGGTATAGTGATTTAAGAATAATTTATAAAATTAAAAGGAAACAAATGTGTCTTATATTTTCAATAATTTACCTTAAGAGCAGTTGTGTCAGCCATCATTGACAGCATATACAATCACTTAGATACCTCTAGCCCAATATATGCTGTGGAAATAGGGAAAGTTCTCAAAGAAGTCCTTGGCATAAAACTAAATTAGTTCTTTTTAAAAATAATTTATTTGATAAAGATCAATAAAAATAAATACCCGTAATGAATATTATGGTCTTAAAATTTTCTTTGTGCAATAAGCTGCATCTCCTTGCCTCTAGGAGTACAAACCTAGCATTTCAGGAATTCCAAAATTCAGCTGTTGCTGAGAGGCTCTGGTTACATAATGCTGGGCAAAGACCTATTTCTCAGGCTTCTGGGGACCCCACTAAGGAATAATTGAGATTTTTCTCTTTTTTCCCACCCAGCAGAAGTACTGATTCCATGGCTCTTCTTATGCTTCCTGGCCAAGTCCTGTTAAAAATTTGCAGCTAAACCAATGACCCCTGTTGTGATCAGGGGAATGCGGAGTCCTCTTTGTACCTTGCAGAAAATATTTACCATGAAAATGACAGGTTATATCAGGGAATTTTTGAGGGATTCGCTGATTCTGTCCAGACTTTCTAAGTAGTTAAGACAAATCTAGTGACACTGAAGTGGTTTCACTTGCTTTGAGAGCAATGCCAGGCAGAACTGCTCCTAAAGCCGAAGTTACCACTTGTGTGAATTGCCAGATTATTGCCAATTGAAGTGGGCATTTTAAAGATTATATATCATTACCATGAAGATGGTATTGCTGTCCTTTTGATTTTTTTGTTTGTTTGTTTTTTAAGTGGGAAAATAATAATAAAGAGAGAAAGACAGTAGCAAGGATATGAAGGAGAGCGGAATGCTATGATTATTATTCCAGGGTTGAATTGATTGATCTGAATCAGTGTGTGCACGAGAATGGAGCTAGATATCAAAGAGGATAATATTCCAAGAAAGAGATAAATTCTGATCTACATTCAAGGGCCTGCAGCTGCCCATGTCCCAGCAAAAACAGACAGACAGCCTCTCAACAGTTACAAAAATAAAAGAGTCTGAGGAGAATAGATTGCTAATAATACTTTAGGAATACTTTCTCATGAGAATAATATCGATGTCTGAATTTCAGTCTGAGAGGGTATCACTAAGTAATACAGGGGCTTCACAGGGCAGTCCATCTGGCTTATCCCCTCTGTTTGTAAATAAAGTTTTATTGGAACACAGACATGGTCATTTGTTCATGTAATGTCTATTCTTGCTTTCATGTTACAACAGGGCACTTGATGATCCTTTACAGAAAGCAGTTACCAAACTTAAAAGAAGTAGATCACAGTAAAGATTTGATATGGGTTTGGGCAGCATTACTTATAACCATAACCTTGAACAAATTGATTATTTCCCTCTTCTTGAATATTCTAAGGCATATAGAATAGTGTATTTTATATACTATTCTAGTATACAGGAAAATATATATGTCTTTGATGTTATTATGGTTGTTAAAGGTTGGGCAATGTAACATATAATAGTCATTTTTATGCAAGTTTATTTATTTATCATCCTTATTTTTTTCAAATTTTCTGGAAATGTCTATCTTTGCAAAAAACAAGTTTTCCATTTCTAGACAGTCCATTTAAGTTATGGGTCCTGCATATCTAACTTTCCAAGAAGTTGTATTTCTTAGATCACATTTTATTAATCTTATCCTTCTCTTTGCAACTGTATTCTTATGCTTTTTAGCTAATGAGATTCTTCCTTTTGTAAGATTAAGTGATCAGAGAAAATGTATCATTTCACTTTCTTTGATAGGCCATGAAGGTCTAACTGAACCTTTCTTAATATTTCCTATCAATGTTATATTTTTAATTAATTAAAAAATAAAGAAGAGCATTCATGTACCAAATATTATGGTGTTTGCTCCTTAGGCCATTTTCTCCCATTGACCCCTCGCTAGGCAGAGAAGACATATCCTGTTATGCATCTCACTGTTTAGATCGGACCTGTTCAGTCCCCTGAAGTTAATGGCACGGGACTATCAATACACTCCAGGCAACAGGGCGGGTCTCCGTGGCCCTCCTTGCCGATAAAGAAACAACACCTGCAATGACACAGAAAATGGCAAGGTTTTAACCCTGCCAGGGTATTGTGTGAGTGTTTAATGAGCCATTTCACTTTGTTAATGTTTTACTCTTGGCTCTGTGATGTTAGGTCAGTGGGCAGATTGGAACTGTAGAGTCCACAGCTGCCACACACATCTCTGGTGATAGACTGCAGGTTTTTGTCTGTGTCCTTATCACGGGAAGCATTTCCCATGTCGTTTTCAGGAGACAATGCACTGTCCTCTCAGAATGGTGAACATAGTCTCACGTTAATGGGTTAGTTGACCCATTACTGGGATTTTGCCCCTGAATTACTTTCATTTTGTGGCTTTTACCTTGGCCCCAAATCCCCATTATAACTCATACCCCTCAGCTCTGGTGTAAATAGCTTGTGATTTTCATATGACAGTTGTGTAACAGTATTAGCCAAGATTCTATCCATTGATCTCTATCTTCTGGTCTACAGTTACAATAATTTGAACAGATAATAACAAAAAGGAAGCGGTGACAGAATTTGAAACCTGATGAAGTTGTAACAAAAAATGAAACAAATCACCTGAACTGATATCAGAGTCTAATCATGATGCTTGTCATTTTTCCATACATTATCTTACACAGACACAGCAGTCTACAGTTCCCCCTGGCCTCTTATCTATTTCATTACCTTCATAGGTATGATATATTTCAGGCTGAGGAACTATGGTATTAAGAACAATACTTTCCTCATTTCTTAATTGTTTTAATTAAGACCAATTCTTCCACAAATGCTCAAAACATATTTGATAGCAAATGCTCTAAAATTAAAAATATATGCAGAGTGGGAAATAATACATTTAATCTATTCACCCAGGAAAAAGTTATCAGTATGAATTTGTTACAATCTTCTTTTGAATCTCTGGTAAATCTTGTTGTTTTCTACATACATTCTTCTTTTTTTTTTTTTTTTTTTAGTTCTGCTGTGTTTTGTTGCTACTCTGAAAAGAAATGAGATTTCAACTATATAATAAAGCAATTCATTCTTGCTTCTTTATTTGTTCTAGGAACAATACCCTTCTCTCATTAATTTTAGGCATATTTCGTAGGCTTTCTTATGTTATGTAGAAATGTAAACATATTAACAGACATAATGATAATTTTTCTCTTTATTTCTGATAGCTTGTTTCTTATTTCTGTTTCATATGTTATCCTGATGTGAAAATACAGAGAAATGATAAATAAAAATGAAGATCGCTTTTATGTACCTCACATTTATAATTGTGCCAGTGTCACATTTTAACATTGTGCACTCTTACTGCATTGAGATGTGGTCTTTTATTATGCAAAAGAAAAAGTATTTTATTCCAAATTATATTGGATTTTCATCAGTGGTAGTTGCTAAATTTAATGAAATCAATTTAAGTTTTCTAAATGTCTGTAATTATAGGTTTAATTTCATAGTTGATCAATAATTATATAGTTTTTCAATAAATACTTGGTTTGTTTCTTGTTTCAACTGGTACTAGTTGATCATTAGCAATTATAATCTGGATTTTATAGCTTTAACAAGATTTTCTTTTTGGTTTATTTTACAGTTATTTTTGATTAGTGCTCCTTTACCTGCTAAATTCTGATGTGTTTGCTAAATTTTATTATAATAATTTTGTTTTGGAGGTTTTGTGTTGTATTTTGGCAAACATACTTCAAGTTGGTTTTGGCCAAACATTGATTTTTTATTTGGTGAAGGGAGGTTCAGGACTGTTATGTTCATGTTATGAATCTCACACCTTACGAACAGGAAACAGTCCATGGAATTTTTTCCTATTGAATTCTTTTTATATAAAATAATTATTGACAGTCACATTTGTTTTGTCTTAGTTGCTACTATTTGCCAGGTAAACTCTCCTTCTAACTCATATTTAACGTGAATTGTGTTAATTAGTGGGCATCTCTTTTCACTGCAGTGATTAAGGAATTCAGCCTTCAACTGTCTGGCCTCAGGGTCCTCCCTGTGTGACCACTGTGCTTCCCTTTGATGCTGATGTCCAGCTGGCTGGAGAGGAGAGGATAAAACCTTCACCCTCATCTAACATATATTCCAGTTGTTCCAAGCGCTTATTTTTAAGGTTTTCTCTTTTTGAAACAACATTCTTAATAATTAAAAAATACAGAAAATACAAATATTGTTCTTTTTCTTCTAGTGATTCATGGGCCCTAGCCAGTCTTAGATTGCTTTTTTTGGCTGGTTAATTTTACCCTATTTTTTATCCCCATCACCACACCATACCTTCTCCTTTGGCCATCATCTCCTGAATCACCTCGTTCTCTATATCTAAGAGTATGTTTCTGCACTGTCTTGTTTACTCACTTATTTATTCACTTTTTTTTACTTTCCACCTATAAATGAGATCATATGGTATTTGTCTTTCTCTGCCTGACTTACCTTACATAGTATAATACCCCCTAGGTCCATCTATGTTGTCACAAATAACAAGATTTCATTCTTTTTGATTGCCAAATAACATTTTTGTCTCATATGTGTGTATATATATATATATATCTCACATCTTCTTTTTCAATTCATCTGTTGATGGATATATAGGTTTCTGACTTATTTTGGCTAATACTAGTAATGCTGCAATGAATATAGGGAAGCGTATCTGTTTTCAAATTAGTTTTTTCCCCAGTAATGGAATTGGTGGATCGTATGGCCTGAAGATACTGTACAGGAAATTTTGGGGGTGCCTGAGAATTAACAACATCTAATCTGGAAAATGGATAAAACATTAATCTCATCTAATTTGAAAAGTAGATGAAAGACTCTTTACTGGAGTCTATTACAATTTTCTAAATCCTAAATTGTAATGTGATCTCTTTCATTAGTGGAATGGAGGAAAAAGCAAATACACAAAAACTGAAAACACAAGAATAAATTTTCCATGGGATACTTGAGAAAAAAATATACATTCTGTGTTTCTTTAATTAAAAGTTTAATACAGCACATAATCATAAAGGAATAAAAGAGAAATTCAGCGTACAGAAAAACATCAAACTGCTTTTCTGTAAATGAAAATTTCATTTATTTAACAGCAAACATTGCAGAAAGCACCTGGAAAAGCTTGGCAGTGAAGGGAGTTCAGTATCAATAAAAGTGTGGTATGCAGAACAAGGGCTCTGTCTGGAGCACAAACTCTGGGATGCACAGACTGTCTTAAGCCAAAGAGTTTTCTCACAAAGCGTCTGAAATATTCATAGGTCCCACACTAGAATAAATTTATTGCTGCTATAAGATATATAAAAGGTTGATAAACCGCTTTCCTGACCTTGCAGAACTTTGTCGGGATATTCAGAGACTTTGATACATAGGGGAATGTGGGCATGCTTTGTGATTTGTTGGCTGCAGTGCTGGGCATGCGCCGTTAGGTGCTTGGGAAACAAGGGGTACCTGCAGAGAAGGTGGTGCGTGCGGATGAGCAGCGCTCTTGCTGGCAAATGTGGCAAGTGAAAACCCCAGGGATCTGAATGTTGAACCTCACTCTTTAAGCCCACGCAAAACTAAACTTTTTAACATGTCTATAGTTCTCTGCAGTATGGGTGTTTGGTTTTCTCCTGTCTTTCTGCTTTCCTCACTGGTAATGTACCACTTGAGCCTCTGCACCCCGTCTACATGGTGCTGCCTCATGCAGCACATTGGGGCTCTAATTAGTGACAGAAATAGCTAGGGGAGACTACATTTGTGAAAAGGAAAGCCAAGCAGAGTTTTAATAATGTGTGGGCTGAGCCCCATTAGCTCCACAAAATATCCTTGAAACATAAAGACTGAATAATTTACTGGAGGATGGAAAGTGGGAAATGCTGGAATGAAGGAAGCATTAGGAACATAAATTGCTGAAATCCATTTTTATTTTATTTCCAGGAAGGCTTCTTTTCAAACCCAAAGCATTACTACCCAATTTATAGAAAAGAGTTTAAATTGTATTGCTTATTCTATAATATTTAACATATATCTTCCATCCATTTTATTCAAAGAGTGAACTGGCAACAAAAATACAATTAGATTCACAAAACTGATAAGACACAATTTTAACTTTTCTAATTCATTCCAATGTGTCATTTATCATGTATTAATTAAATCAGATTATTCAGTGCCTTCCCATTAAAACCTATCCTATCTTATTGACAGTGGAACATTCTACCCCAAAATGAACATTTCTTGCTTTTGAGGGAGGTAATTAGGGGCATTCAAAAGAAAGAAAAGAGTATCTCTTTCAAATGAGCTCAGTAAAATCAGAGCACACTACACATTTCTCAGCTGACCAGTAGTGGAATAACAGTGGATCAAATTCCTTTCCTTCTTCCTTGCTTTCAATTTAGCAAAGATTACCCTTCCACTGCATAGACTCTGCCAATAAATACATTGCATGTTCTGATCATTTACCAAATAGCTAGCACAGTGGATGCTTTGTTTACCTGTGAATGCCAGAGAAAGCAACACCAGGGCCTTGAATTTCCCTCCATTCTCATATCATTAGCAGGTGGATTCTTGGTGTCTGACTAGAAAAATAACATCTGTTCTCCCCTTCTGGGGTCTAGAGCAAGGGTGCATGCATATATGCCTGCCAAGCCAGTAGTGGGCTAGTTAGTTATTTGCATTTTCAAAAAGTCATCTATAACCCTATTTAGACAAACTAGCCTGAAATATTCCTTCTGAAGTTCTGGAGGTTGATGTGTTTGGCTTTGGTCTAGCAAGTTCAACATTTGTGGACACAATACCTCTGTACATTTTTTAAGTTTAGAATATTGGATGGGTAGGAGAGGAAAAATAATTTTTCTCTACCCTTCTAGGCTCTTGGATGAGAGGCTTCTGTAATAGAAAAAAAAAAAGACAGATTAACAGGAGAAAAGCAAACAGAAGTTTAATAAAATGTATACCTTGTAGTACACAAGGGAGATACCCAGGAAAACCACTGAGTAACTTCGTGAAATGGCTCAAACCATCACTTTAAATAACATCCTCAGCTAAAGACAAAAGAGGTAAAAGGAGCCAGTTAGAGGAGATTACCAGACAAAGCCCAGTAAATGAGGGTAAGATTGTTACACAGGTTGAAGTCCTAGCCATCTCCATTGCCAACAGTTCCCAGAGACTGCGATCCTTCTCTTCCTGGCATAAAGAGATGCCCTTACAAATGGAGATTTTCCTCACGAATGTAAGTGTCTGTTACAAAAGGGTGACTTCTACTTGGTTTTCAGAGCTTCTCCCTTGTTTACTCTTTGAAAAAAAAAAAAACAGCTCAAAATAATCCTTATGCCAAAGAGGTATATTTGGGGGTAGCATATTCTGCTCCTCTTCAGATGGTAGAGCTTTTCAATAATTTTGAAGGCTATATTCCTTTACTTTATGTTAGAAATAATGTATAAAGTTGCTCTCACCTCAACTATATTACTTAAATTATCCAGCCATTCCACATGTGAAAAGACAAGATTTTAAAAGGTTATTAAACATACGTTGCTAAGCATATGTGTAAATTTATTGATCAAACTTAATATGGTATTGAAGGTTTTGTGAGCAAGCTCATGGGTGCATTGCTGCCTTGATTTCTTGTTTTTTTTTATACAAATTATAATCTCTGCTTTATTACCTCTTATATTTATCACAGTTGGCTCTAAAGGTAATTAGATTTCTAGAAATCAGACACTTGAGTTTTTATAACATACTAGATAGTTTTCACTTGCCTCTCTGAATTATTCTTCCACTCTCCACCCTGCTCTGTACTCCAGGAAGCTGACTTGCATGGAGTACAGCAACTGCTTCCTTGTGCTCCAGCTTTTTTAAGTCATGCTATGCCAGTGGGAGGCACCAGAAACAGACTGGATGGTGAAGGGAAAATAAGGCTCACTAAGTCCTTCTACTGAAGACCTAAGTACTTCTACTGAAGACCTAGTTAGCCCTCCCATGACAGACACTTTCATTAACCAAGACCACAGAGTCTTAGTTTTTGGGTTGCTGATCATTCACTACTATAGAGACCACTGACACGGGATGGCATTTTGCATGTGGTAGTTCCCCCTTATCCATGGTTTTGCTTACCACAGTTTTAGTTTCTCGAGGTCAATCACAGTCTGAATGTAGTAAATGGAAAATTATAGAAATAAATAATTCTTACATTTTAAGTTGAGTTCTGTTCTACATGGTGTGATGAAATGCCGTGCTCTCCTGTCTGGGATGTGTGTCATCCTTTGTTCAGTGCGTCCACACCATGCATGGTGCCTGCCTTTTAGTTACGTAGCAGTTTCTTGGTAATCAGATTGACTGTCACAGTAATCCCTATGCTGTGTTCAGTTAGCACTTATTTTACTTGATAATAGCCCAAAAGCACAAGAATAGTGATGCTGGCAAATAAGATATATCAATGAGAAATCATAAAGTGCATATATGTATAGGGAAAAACATGGTAACATAGGGTTTGCTACTATCCTTGGCTTCAGGCATCCACTGGGGTGGTCTTGGAATGTATCCTCCATAGACCAGGGTGGGGGATACTGTATAATTTTTAGAATTACACTTAAAACACAATTTTTGTTTGTTTGATTGGTTGGTTTTTATTGTAAAGCCTTTGTTTTTAAAGCAATTTGAAAAGGAAAGAGTAGTTAAAAAATTAATAGTGGTAGTACCTGTAGAATGTGCAAATCAATATTTGCACATCTAAAGTAACTACACTGAATAGAAGGTGCTCCTATGGACAGGAAATATTTGGCTCTGTTGTTATCAACCACAATACTCAATGGTCAAATCTTTTGTTGGTTTCAGAGACCATCTGGTATCATTCTTGCTAAATTCACCTTTTAACTGCCCAAAACATTAGATATTTTTAGCATTTTCATTACTTAATTGCGATGTGTTTTTTGACTGCTTTTCTTCTCTTCTGGAAATGCTCTTCTCTCTTGTTTTCTGTAACTAAGATACGAAGTCACAGGTCTTGCCCTCAAAGTATTTGCGATTTCATTCCATCAATAAATTATGTACTCACAGAAAATTTCATATACGGGTTCTGTCCAGAAAGTATCCAGCCACGGGCTATGGAAAATAGAGACATTTACTGAAGAATATGCAAGATACAAGAAACATTGTACACAGGGCAATGACACCTCAGTTGCCTTTAATGTAGGCATCTTGGGACCCCACACAGTTCTAATCACCATCAGCTGCTCCATTGTATTTTCCTGAATCTTGCTGACAGCCTGAAATCTCTTCCCTTTCAAAGGAGCTTTTAGTTTTAGGAAAAGCCAGAAGTCGCAGGGTACCAAATCTGGGCTGTAATGGGGCTAAACTACTTGGATGATTTGATGTTTTGCCAAAAAACTGTGCACAAGATGTGATGCATGAGCAGGAACATTGTTGTGATGAAGCTGCCAATTACCAGTAGGGATATAGCTGCAGCCTTCTGAATCATCTGAATAGTTTTTACAGAGGAATGTCCAAGCTTAATGCAAAATTTGTTGCAGATTCGTTGCTCTACTCATTCAGTCATTTTGAATGTGATGGCCACATAGTACACATGCTCACTCAACAGTGTCCATAGAGTAGTACAGTGAAGTTGTCACTGTTCATTCATGTGCATTCTAGTCCACTCTCCTTGGCTGCCAGGTTACATCGATGTTGCATAAACTATTATTCTCATTATATTAACAAACTATTGTTCTCATTATATTAAACTATTGTTCTCATTATATTCTTCCAGACAGACCTCGTACTAAGTAAAACACTACACATATACTGAATTAAATGGTTGTTCTAGTCATTAAGTAATATGTGTATTCATAAGAGGAAGACAGCAATGCATATTGGTAGGATAAGATGGTGAAGAAAGTTTATCCCAAAGGTATCTTAATCTTAATTAGTTAGATCTTATTTAGCAGGATCTACATAGTTAAACAGAAATGAAATACATACCATGAGATGAGCTCAGGGGTTCTGTCAAGGTCAAGGTCTAGAAACAAGAAATTAACAGCTATGCTCAGTATATTATTTTTGGGAGCAATAAGACAGAAGATTGCAAAGGTCACTTAAAAACAATTGAAATATTTTTTGTAGGGGAGTTATTTTTTGGAAGCTATAATTTAGAAAGGTTAATCTGGGGGATTGAACAGTGGTACTGAAAAAATCAACTATACTCATCAACTATACTAACAAAGCTGCTTTACACATAAAATAAAGTCTTCCATTTATTGGAAGTTTTATACTTTAATCAATGTATTTATTATTTTATTAAATAGGTTATATTTACTCTAGAAAAATTTTTAAATGGGCACACACACACAAAGGAGCTAATAAAACATAAATTCTTCCATAGTTTTACAAACCATTTGGATATGTACAATTTTCTGTGCTTTTTAAATTTAAACCAATACTTAAAAAATTTATTGTTGTTCAATTACAGTTATCCCCATTTCTCCCATTACTCTCCTCTGCCCTACCCACCCACCCCCACTTCCACTTTTAATTTTCTCCCCAAAAACAAAAAACAAAAAACTGGAGACATGGAAATAAAGAACAAACTCAGTGACCAGAGAGGAGGAGGGAGGAGGATAACAGGGGAAACAAGGAGAAGGGTCAAGTCAAGGAACATGTATAAAGGACCCATGGGTAAACCAATACTGTCACATAGAGAGAAATCACAAACTAAATACTGAACGATTCTAGGCACAGAAACTCAAAGAGTGTCAAAGACTAATTATGGCAAGTTGTGGAGTGAAAGCACAATTTAAAGGGAAAAACTGGTACTAATACCTATGAGGCAGTGGCCACATGTTAAATCATAAGGGTCAGGTGTTGATAGATCTTCTCATTTTTAGGAGAAATGGATAATTGAATCTTCATGTCTGCATATGTTGGCAAGAGAATCCATTTTAAAAATATGTGGCCAAACACCATAAAGGCCCAAAGCAAAACCAACCAATAGCCCTCTTTTGTGTGCTATATTTAGCTCTGAAGCTGAGTATGACCAAAAAAGTTGAGCTGAAGACCCCAACTTTTGGTTTCAGATCCATCAAATTTCAAGTCTCAGCCACAGAGACTGTTTCAAGTCACTGTGTGAAGTTGAAAATGTTCTGTCACCTCTGAAAGCCTCAGTTCCCTCCTCTGTAAGTCAAAAACAAAATCTTTGCTTCCTAAAGTGATGAGGGTTAAATAAGATTGTGAGTAGGGAGTTAATATGCCATCAGGGTTATCTTAGGTGGCCTGACAACATCATGGCATTTTATATAAGTGGTACCATGAATGCTTAATATTTTTATCCTTTTTGTTTTGTTTTGTAAGGTGTTTTCTGAGAATATGTTTGTTAATGATTATACAGCATTTTATTAAATATCTATATGGGCAAATATTTATACTTAGCCAAGTTGTTAAGATTTTACCAATGTATTCTTTCTGTAAATTAAAATATTTTATAATTCCAGCACTCATAAACATAAACAATTTTAAAAATACCTCACTCAGGATATAAGCCCCCATCGAGGAATTAACTTTTAGGGAAAAATAAGGCATGTTACCACACTTAAGAAATATGGGAACTGTAGTTTGAGATGGAATATGATTGACTTAAGTCACCCATTCATATCACTTCTATCATCATTAAGAGAAGTTAACATAAATAGATAAACTACTATTTCTAAGGTCTTGGGAAAATTTCAAAAGAGATAGTGGAAAGTAAGCTTCTCCTTTAATGGCGGAACCTTTCCTACTCCATGTTTATGGTGGCATACATTCAAGGGTTTTTAATGTTTTCCTGTCTTATTGTGAATCCTATTTAAGTATAGGTGTTCCTTTTGTAATAAGCTGATTCTATGTGGATGTAAATTTGTAACCAACTAACTTGAAGCTCAGTTACACATTAGGTTTGACCAAAGTTTTTTATACGTGTTTGTACCCATAAAAACCTGATTCCATGGTCACATTTTGAGGTTACTTGTTGTTAAGGACAGCATCAGGGTGATACGTCATCAGGACAGGTGGCCAGTGTTGGAGGTGCAGAACACTTTGGCCCCGCCGCAGGGTTACAGGTCATAGACCGAGTCTCTGCAGAAGATGTATGAGTGCTCCTGCCATTGTTTTGGTCCTGGTCCAGGAGTTTAACAGAAGAAATCAATGAGGCACAGCTGTGTAAAATAGGGGTCAAATACGTACAGCTGTGGCTCCACATAGATTAGAAAGCACTGTTTGATTTTTCTCTAGACAGCATTCATTATTGAAATGGGCTTCAGAAGCTTTTTATTAAAAACAAATTGATGTTAATTAATTCTGATTGCAGTGGCCATTAGTCAGCTATCTCATTGCAGGAAACTGGATCAAATCAAGACTATTCTCTGCAATCTCTGATGGCTTGCTACCTCTAAATCTAATTTTAAATTGGAATTCTGATATTTTAACTCAGAGTGAGCATCTCTACTTTCTCTTGATTATTAGCTGTCTTGTTCTTTCATTACCTTAGCCTTTTTTGGGAGATGTGTATTATCCTGCAGCCCATTAATTTACCTTTGATATTATATGATTTATATTTTCCTATCTACCATATGTTTCTGGATTCGAAAAAATTACATTTATTTTCATGTAAATACTAGGGGTTTTGAAATTTAAATACATCTTTAAATAGGAATAGTTCTTGTTTTTCTCCATTTTGCAAGAGAAATATCCTCTGAATATACAAATTCTGAGAAGTTATTTCTCTAGTGTTTTGAATATCTACATTCCATAATTCAAAATCCTGTATGTTATTCTTGTTTTATGCCTTATCTCTTTCTAACAAACACACACATGCACAAAAAGAGAGAAAGAAAAAAGCCTTGCAGAGATCCTTTATTTTTTTCCTATAATTAGTCTGAATAAGATCCAGTTCAATTGCCTTGTTTCTCATTGTCTTGGCCATTTGTCTCTCTGGCGGACCAACAAATTAGGTGCACACCAATATGAAATATGTTTGTTTTTTTTCCTTACCTTCCTTTAGACTGACGAACAGTGAAAAGTTAGAGGTAGGAGGCAGAATCTCTATAAATAATAAGAGAGAAAGAAAGGGTGTGTGTAAATATGTACAGGGGGTGTTTGGAGGTGCAGAGAAAGAGTTCCCAATGGTGTGCAACAGAAAGGGGGACATTGTGGGGAAATGAAGGCATGGGCCAGATGGTACAATACACAAGAAATTGGAGGTGATACGGAATTTAAAGACAATACTGCTCTTGGACTCTAGCAAACACGGCCCCATTCTTCAGGTGATTCCTAATCTTTGGAATGCCTTCTTCGGAACTTTCTACATCCTGCTCTGGTGTCTGAAAAGCTGTGCTGGTGGCACCCCAATCACCGCAGGTCCAGAATGGGTGGAGCACCCAAGCCCAGACTGGGACCTACAAGTGCCTCAGTTACTCTTTCTCTCTTATGGAGAGAAGTGACTGAAACTGGAGTCATTCAGATGACTGGAGGAGCTTCAGGATTTGAAATTAAGGGGTCATCTCAGGGTACTCTGGACAGGTCCTCAGGACCTTCCAGGAAGGCAGGCTGATATATGAATTGTTCCCTCTGATTAGTGAAGTATTTCTCTGAAAGGATCACATGAAATTAGACTTTGACATGCTGATTTGAGGTGACTATAACTCTCATCACAGAAGCAGTTCAGGGCTCTGATCTACCCCCCACAGCATCTTAGGCTTGAACCTTAATATGGGTTTATGTGCTGGCTCTTCCCCAC
>PVKU01011983.1:0-39050 GCA_004027475.1 Anoura caudifer
GACACACAGACCCAGCACTCCTGGCCGGCAGTTTAGCAGCATACATCCAAGTCTTAAAAATACGTCACACCTGGATACGTATGTACTGAGTGCTCACTACACACTGTTTCCAACAGGAAAAAGCACAAACTGTGTAAATCTAACTGTGCAGAACTGATTAAACTCCTGCACATCAGTATAATGAAGTACTACATGACACGCCATTCAGTGTAAAAAGCAGAGATATGAAGAGTAGGTACATTATGATTCTATTTTCATAATCTCTAAGTGTATGAATATATTTATAAAGAATATAGATGAAAGCTCATACACCAAAATGAGCAATGATTATGTCTGGGTATTATTAAGATTGGGGTAATTTTTTTGTTACTCTTGTGTTTTCTATAAAGAATATATGTAACTTCAAAAAAGTTTAAAAGCACAATAAAAGCTTTAGGAAAAAATGGGGAATGCAGACTGGTGCAGCCACTGTAAAAAACAGTATGGAGTTTCCTCAAAAATTAAAACTGGAACTGCCTTTTGACCCAGTGATCCCACATCTGGGTATATATAACCTAAAAATCCTGAAACAGCAATTGGAAAGAATATATGTAGCCCTATGTTCACTGCAGTGTTATTATTTACAATGGCCAAGGTCTGGAAACAGCCCAAACATGCATCAGTAGGTGAATGAATAAACAAGGGCTGGTACATTTACACAATGGAATACTATATGGCCATAAAAAGGAACCTTTACCTTTTGTGACACCTGGAGATTATTATGCTAAGTGAAATAAGCCAGTGAGAGAAGACAATTACCATATGATTTCACTTACATGTGGAATCTAATCAACAAAATAAACTGACACACAAAATAGAAACAAAAGCATGGATACATGGAACAGACTGACAGCTGTCAGAAGGGAGAGGAGTGGAGGGACTAGATGAAAGAAGGTGAAGGGATGAGCCAAAGAACATTTATGCGCGGCACACAGACAGACAACGGTGTGGTGGTGGCCACAGGGAAAGGGAGGGCGGGGGCTGAGTGGAGGTGGGAAAAGGGCGGGGTTGGGGGGATGGGGACATCTGTAATAATGTCAACAATAAAAATAAAGTAAAACAAGATTAATAGTATTGTGCCAAAAGCTAAACACTTTTAATATTAAAAGATTCAATATTTTTACCTCTAAGCCATAAATCCTCACTAAGAGATTCTGCAAAAGCACTTGCACCAAAGTCACCAATGAGCGTATTACAATTCAAAGTGATGCGCCTCAGGCCAGCCATACAGTCGAGATCAGGTCTCCTGTAACGAAGACTCTCTGCCCAGGTTTCTTCGTGTCTTCTCATGGTCTGATACTTCAAAGGTTTAATAAGATGGTATTAAGTAGCTTGAATAAGGGAGCAAGGTATGCACACTGAGTATGGCTTATCCTGTTTGAGATTTACACACACATACCAAGTATATATTGCAGGAGAGTCAACTGGAGAGGTTCAACACTCGATTGTGGTTTAGGAGTCCTGTGACCCAGGTTCTAGTCTGCCAGTGATTAGTTAGACTTCAGCTGCAGGATGACCTGCTGCTGGTTAGTTATGTAAACTTTAACAACTCAATTCCATTCCATGAATTTTATTTTCCTTATCTGAATAAATTATATTCATGAAAGTCTGTACATATATTTTATGTACATTTTGTACTATGTATATTTTTAAATGATAGAAAAATAAATATAGAGGTCCTAATATTTTCTTCCTGTAACCCAATGGATCTCACATACTACTTGGGGTATGCACACCAACTTTAGAGGCCTTGAATACGCAAAGCCATTTGACATGCCTTAGAAAATTGATGGTTTGATTTTTTACCACATGAGTTGTCTGAAAGACATATTATAAGCTCTCTCTATTCATAAAATAAATTTCAGCAAGAGGGAAAACTGACTTTAAAAGAAATATTACTACATTCTTAAAGAACAAGACTCAGTTTCTACGACATTATACACAAAAAATCATTAGTGTTGTTTTTCTATTTGCAATAACTTATTAAAGCAACAGTGGAAATCACAGCAAGCAATTACATAGTGATTATTATGTGCCAGCCACTATTTTATACAAAATTAGTTCATTTAATCCACATAATGAGGCATAGAAGTTAAGTAATTTGTCTATAGTTAAGAGTTATGAAATGGGAGACCTGGGATTTGAACCTAGGCCATTTGGTTTTTGAATCCTTGCTCTTTGCTGTCTTCTGTACCAGGGGTCAGTGAGTTTGCTCTGTATAGGTCCAAAGGTACATTTTTAGCTTGGTGGGCTATACAGTTTCTGTTGCAACTACTCAGCTCGACAGGTAAAGGAAAGACAGCTGGTGGACTGAATCTGGCTCACCAGCCACAGTCCACCTAACCCTGGCCTGTACAATCAATCCGTTAAAAAAGGGTTGCATGTTAAATTATTAATAAGTAATTTTAGGCCTAAATATAGTAGTTAAAACCACTGTAAAGTTGTTAAAGCGTTATTTTAAAAACTGTATTTACAAAATGCTATGGTAGTGATTTTTATTTGTTTATAAATTACAGCAGTTAGCAATAAATATTTAAGTCATCTGAAGGCTGTAATAATATAAACTCTCTTCATAGTATCGCAGTGTTTTCAGTAACTAAAAATACACGAAAGCATTATTAATAATGAGTTTATATATTACATCTCTGATTTCTAAGATTAAATGGACCATTGTTACTAAATGGGAGAATCCCAAACTGAAAACTGATCATATTCTTTCTACAAAACTAGAACTGCAATTGCCACCTGTATCAAATGACAGAAATAACTGCCATATTGTATTAAAATAGTAATGTGCTTTAGTCACATAATGTTTTCATGAAAGTTGAAACATAAAATCACCTTTAAGATCTTGGCCATGTGATCTGCTCCCTGCCATGTCAGATTACACCCCGTGAAGTTTACTGTCTTAAGAGTGACAGAATTCTTTATACCTTGACAAATAACTAAAAGGAAAAAAAACACACACACACAATAAGATGAAGAGTCTACAGAGTCTAGTCCATCTTGATTTACTCACTTTTCTGAGTCTACTGGAGGTTTATAGCTGTATTCTAAGAATCATTATCTACGATCTTCACTGACAATGGATATGCATTGGTGCATTCTAAAATATGGCAGTAACAAAGTGTTATTCCAGTTTATAGCAACAGTTAAATTCTATTTGGATGCTAAACACTAAACTCTGAATGTTGCAAACTTTATTCCAAATTACTCAGTAAAATACTGTCTACCTTCTGAGACAGAGAAAAAAACTAAAAAGCTAAGATTCTTCCTGTTTTCATTTCCTACAACCTCATCTTGATTATCAATCAACTTTTTTTTAAAGATTTTATTTATTTATTTTTAGGTAGAGGGGAAGAAGGGGAGAAAGAAAGGGAGAGAAACCTCAATGTATGGTTGCCTCTTGCACGCCCTATGCTAGGAACCTGGCCCGCAATCCAGGCATGTGCCCTGACTGGGAATCAAACCAGTGACCCTTTGGTTCATAGGCCAGCACTCAATCCACTGAGCCACACCAGCCAGGGCTCAATCAACAATTTAAATGTCAACTATAACCCCAGAATTTTATTAAGTGCTATACAACATACTACAGCAATATAAGGTAAGATAGAGGACCTCAAATTCTGTTCCCTCAAATTGAAATTCAGGCTTCCTTATCCCTCCAGACCACTACTGGACATGGTAATCATACACTAATTCTTCAGGACCCCAATTAAGAGTCACCTTCTCTGTCATTATGTCCATGATATGCCCCCACCAACACTGAGTTTGCTGGCCTTTTATATATTGTCATAGTGCTCAGCATATATTTCCTATTTTAGCACATACCACAGTGCATTATAATTAGGATTGCATATAAGCGTTTTAACTATTTAAAGATAATGCTGATTTTTTGTTTATATCTTGCTATTTCCCTTCCCATAATATTTCTAAAAAAATGAACACAGAAAAACAGAAAATACAAAACATTATGTATCAGTGTGGCTTGTGGCTTAACACAACCTTAAGTAAAACTAGTTCAGAAAGTATCAGGCATGATGAATTTTTATGGTAAAGGACACTGAACAAAGGTTTGAGCAGGCACAGGAGATAACTCAGGTAGATGCAGCGTCAAGAAAAGGTGCAGACAGGAATTAACATGGTGTGTACGGCATCATGAGACCAGTCTGATGAGAAGATACTTAAGAAAGATTGAAACTCACTTTCTAAACCTCCATCTCCAATTGGACAATTTGCAAGAGACAGGTGCACCAAAGTAGCTGATTTATTCAATCCCTTAAATGGGGAGAAAAGGTTAAAAAAATTATTGTTTTAGTTTCCCCCAAAAGCAACTATCGAGTGTTCTCAGGACCCAATGGAGAAGGCTTACCTTTGTTAAAAGAATTAAATCTCTCTCTCTTAGAATTAGTCCATTTAGCTCCAGGTTCTTTAGAGCATTTGATGCACTTAAACAGCATTTAAGAGCTTTACAAAGCTGGAAGGTCACATCTTTGCTTCTTATTGCAGGAACTCGACTCCTGCAAACTTTATTTCTGTCAGAAACTAAAGCAAAAGTAATGCAAAGTTAGTGGTTTCAACCATACATTTTATCATCCTTAAAAAGCATCTGCTCTGTGCTAAGGCACAGAAATGACTCCCACTCTTAATGCTCTCGTTAAAGAGGGACACAAATAAACTCAAAACTTCAACCACGTAGGATGTAAAAACATAAACTATGTGAGTAAAAAAAGTTCCTGTGGAAGCAAAAAGTTATATGTAAGTGACGACTTCAGATAACCTTGAGGTTGATTATCTAGAAAGATGAGAACGACTACTCAGTTGGAGAGGAAGGTGCATTAACTGCAGAGGGGGCACATGTGCAAAGAGTTCCAACCCCGCCACCTGCCAGGCATGGACAGTACTGTAGAGGGTACAAGGGGGTAAGAGACAGAAATTAAAATAGAGGTTGCATAAACTGGACTGTGACCCTTTGCATTTTCTCCTTCCAGCTGGTGCCAAGCCACGGACATCTCTCAGGACAACAGGCACAAGTGCCACAAGACTGGGCGCAAGAGAAAGCCCCATCAAGAGAAGCAAAAAAGCGAGCCGGGACACCCTGCTGCCAACGCTAAGATGGGCCCCTGCCGTGTACACACACAGTCCATGTGTGGGGAGCTAATGAGAAGTACTAAGCCTTGAGGCTGGACGTAGGCAACTACTCCTGAGCTCAGAGTGTTGTACACACAAAACAAGGACTGTAGATGTTGTATATAATGCATCCAACAACGAACTGAGCCATACCAAGACGCTCATAAAGAACTGCATTGTGCTCATTAATGGCACACCATAATGACAGTGATACGAATCCTGCTAGGCACTGTCCTGGGGCTGCAAGAAGGTAGAGCCATGCAGACTCCTGAGGAGGAAGAGATTTTAAACAAAAAAAAAAAAAATGATCAAAGAAAATTCAGAAGAAATATGATGAAAGGAAAAGGAATGTCAAAACCATCAGCCCTCTAGAGGAGCACTTCCAGCAGGGAGAGCTTCCTGCCTGCATGGCTCCAGGACCAGGCCAGTGCGGTCCGGCAGGTGGTTACCTGCTGGAGTTCTACCTGAGGAAAATCAAGGTCTTGAAAGACAAATAAATCCTCTTCCCTCCTATCTTAGTTCATTCAATAAAGGTATTTATTCTAAAAATTAAAAAATAAATAAAATAATAAAATAAAAATAGAGAGGCTGCCTGAAGCAAGCCTGGGAGAGAGTATAGCTTTAATCCCATGGGTGGCCAGACGAGGGCTACCACCGGAACAGCTGACTGCAGGGTAGAAAAGGCACCTCGCTGCTGAAGGACCAATTAGATAAAGGAAAGGATTACAAAAAAGAACCTACTTCAGACAGATTAGAAAAAGAACCCTTCCTCAGGGCTAACTAGCCCTGTGAGGCTTGGCAGAGCACAGCTCACATTTCTAGCCTTTGTGCAGAGTCCGAGCTATGCAACCAATATGCATTAATGAGCCATTATAAGCATTATTCTAAGCACATCTTTTCCTTTTGGAAGATAATTCAAGAAGAGAAGGCAGATGAACTGAGAAACTGAATGCAGAGGCAGCAAAATCAGTGGAAAGCTTCTGCAATAGCCCAGGCAAAACATAATTAAGGATGAAGAAGCAAATCTAGGGGTTAAAATCTACATAACCTAGATCCACTGGATGCAAGAAATGAGTTTCAGTAAAGGAACTCTGGAGAATGGTCTAATACATTTTCTTTACTGTAAGTGTAAATATCTAAATGTAAAATATAAGACAGGATTAAATGCAGTGGTCTTGACTCTGAGGTCCCTTCCAACTGCAATTTCTTTTGATTTCTAAGTTATTACTTTGGTTAAGTAGTCTTCAGAGGTACAGAACAGTTCCTACACCTGAATAAGATGCAGAGAATAACCTGACTTCTCTTCCCCAGAGGATGAGTTACACTGTCGTTGCAGAAGAGGGTAACAGATGGCATGAACCCCAGTGCCTAGAAAATGACCCAGCACATACATGACAAGTGTTTAGGTTTCTTAAAAAATTAAATCAAAAATCCTTTCCTCTTATAAATCTTCACACCCTCCCTTTCTGTTGACTTTCTCAGTTTATGAACATTTTCAAGTGTGTCCATTTAAAAAAAAACACTTTTCAGGCCTATGATTTTCAAGATCTTCTTTTTGGGTAACCTCCATCTCTCCCAGGCCTTCAAACATCTGTCTTCCCAAAGAGCCCAGATCTGTACCTCGGGCCCAGACCTGTCTAGCAGAGACATGTTTGGATGCCTCACAGGCCCCTCTTAAAGCATTAAAGATGGAGACCCTTTCCCCCACCCCCAATCCTTTCCATGGCTACTCTGCCTCTCACAGAAAATGCGGCTTTAAACTGTCACTCAAACTTGTTGCCCTCCCTCTTCTAACTGGTCACCAGGTCACATCTATTCTGTCTCTTTGACCTCTGTAATCCAGTTCCTCTCTACACTTAATTTGGGCCCTTAGATCACAATTCACCCTCCTCCCAATAAACTGCCTTCCATAATGGAGGTCAGAGTGAGCTTCCAAATCAAAGTCTATCTCATCATCCTTGCATGTTTCCCACCACCTTCAGGATAAACACCCAACCCTTTGACAGGACAAACAAGGCCCCTCCCTATTTGACCCCACCAGGTTTCCAGCCTCAACTCACTTCTTTCTCAAACCGGAAGTTTTAGTCCTGTATCTTAGTTTTGCCAGATATTCTTATATTTCTCAAACTTTGACACAGCTGCTCCTTCCTGTCATCTGAGTAGCTTCTACACATTCTTAGAGGATGGCTCCTCCACGAAGCCTGCCCTGAACCTTCCGTTCCAATAGCTACAGTCTGTAGCACCAGAACTCACTTCTTCCAGCGGACTGACCACTGCGTTTGTGTTGGTTCACCTGCAGCCTCCCACAGTAAAAAGAAAGCTCCTCCACGGCAGAAGCCTGGTCTCCAGCAGCGTTTGGTGCTGACTGAGCTCATTCAAGTGCCAGGGTAGTTTACACACATAACTTACTAATTCTAAGAAGCCATGGGAAATAGTGGTTTTTCACGTAATTTTACAATTATGTAGTTCAAAAGTAACCCGTCCCGGGCACAAAGAGTTAAACTCTGGAATTCATACCCTGGGCTGCATGCACACCTATGCTCTTTCCACTATACAACACTACTATAAAAACACCCCCTTTGGCTTTGCTCATGGGTCCTTTATACATGTTCCTTGACGACCATGTTCCAAAGCGGGGAAGGGAAAGGGAGGTGGGACGGGGGAAAGTGGTGGCGGGAAAATGGAGACAACTGTATTCTAATAAAAAGAAAAAGAAGGACCCCCCCGCCCCCAGCCCTGTCTTAAAACGAAACGAAGGGAAAAAAAGGCTCAGATGTATCAATTTCCTCATTGCTTTGTTCTACTCTGGGCAAAGTCATTCAATAAACTAGGTAACCATACCATCTGTCGAATACTAAATGATGTCCCAAACTATGCTAAGTGCTCTCTACAAGCGTTAACTCGGCGAATCCTTGACCTCACCACGGTGAGCAGGTCCTGTTAAAACCCATGTTATGGAAGGAAAAGAGACCTTAAAGGATTTGCCCAGGGTCACCAAACTGGTAAGACTCCCAGGCCGCATGCCCCCTCCCCGGCACACATACCCCGGGGCTGGGCACCCGGCTTGCAGCGCCCAGGCTCCACCTTGCACCATTTAAAATCCCGCTTCCCTGCACCGACAATGGGACTACGGGAAGCGGGAACTACAAACCTGTTTCGCCAAGCCACGGTTGGAAGAAGCTCTTGATAGAGATCAGGGGCAGATCTTTATTAACTTTAAGGGTGTTGAGGAGCGGCGTCCAGTCTACCAGGCGCAGGCGGTCGGCGTTGAAGTCCAGCACGCCCTCCCGCAGGCAGGCGCGCACGGCGGGCAGCGGCACAGAGTCCTGCAGCGCGCACAGGTACTCATAGTGCGAAAAGAAGTCAGCCGCGCTGTCGCGGCGCAGCTTCACGGAGTCGATCATTGCCACAGGGAGGCCTTGGCGGACTGGAGGTGGAGATGACGCCCGCCCCCGTCTGGGAGCCCCTGGTTACCGCTCCGCTCCTCGCGCGCCCACAGCCTGAAGGCTGTGGCCCCGCAGGGTGCACAAGAGCAGCGGCTCGGCAGAAGCCCGGGGCGCAGAAGAAGCAGAGCCCGGGGACCCCCCCGCTAAACCGCCCCTCAACGCTGCGCTCCCAGGCCGCTTCCCGCTCCCCGGTGCGGGCCGTTGGTTCCCGCCTCACCGCCCTCCGCTGCGCGGGGTTGCGGTTCAAGCCGGTGGGCGGGTCCCGGGCAGTACGCGAAGACGTCAGCGCGCTCGCCTTGCGTCCACACGCAGGCCCCTCCCCCCGTGGGGCCGAGGGGCGGGACCTTCGAGGCGAGGGTGGTGCAGAAGGTAAGTGGTTTAGGAATTTAGGATTCCCAAAAATGGTTTACCGATTGATCCGCTTAAAAGCGAAATATGGATGTGGCTACACATTTTAAAAAGTAGTCTAAGCTCCTCATAAGTGCCGAGTTGTAGGAACAACTGTGGTCCATTAAATCTTTCACATCTGTGTTAATTTCTGCAAAGAACTTAGTATCTATGTTTCCTACTTACTCACATGGTTGCTGGCAAACTGTAAAGTGTTCCATGAATTCAGGACATTACTGTGGTTATTACTAATCTCTTTGTTTTGTAGTGAGGGTGATGATGGCAAATTCTGGTAACTGGTACTATATGTCTCCTAGACGTTGTTATAAGCACTGAGTCCATATGAAACCATTAAATTTTCCTAACAACTTCAGAGAATTTACTGTTGCATATCCATTTTACAAAAGAGAAACTGAGGCGCAGGAAGTAATTTAAAGCTAAGTGGAAGAACCCAGGAAATTGTTATTAACTTAAACAAGGAAGCCGTTAGACTGATGTGGCGCTAATGTGGTGACTTACGTACGCAAACCAAAATATAAGCCTGTAAATGCCTCAAGTTAGGAAAATCGAAAAGCTAAGGACCATCACAGTCATCTAGGCTTTAATCTACAGCCAGTCAGTAATTTCCTTGTTTTGCTTTCTCCTTTTTCTTATAAAAATCTTTCCCCAGTTCCTATTGGTGGAGGGCTCCTAACCACTTCCAGTTTGGTGCTGCCTGATTTGAATTGATCTTTGCTCAAATAATCTCAAAAATTTAAGTATGCCAAAGTTTATCTTTTAACATTGGCCTCAGAACCTGTGTGTATTTGAATCCAGTTTCTGGAATAATGATAGTTATCCAGTTAGGCCTTAGGCATTGTGTTTACAGCATTACTCTTCCGTTCACTGCATTCTGAATATCCCCACCCACCACCAACGTGTACGATCCACTAAAATACCCTAGGTGTGGTCAATAATGATTTTTACATGCAACATGCTCAAATTATAAGACAGTCATACACCACAAAACAACGTTTCAGTAAATGACAGACTGCGTATAAAAATGCTGGTATGCCATATAGCCTAGATGTGTCATGGGCTACATGCATTTCTTAGAATGTATCTATCATTGAGTGGTACATGACCATATAGCAAACACTCCTCTGTCAGCTTAGGAAATGAAACATCATCATTTCTGTTGAAGGGCCCTATGAACACTCTCTGGAACACTCTTTAACTGACCCCCGTAACTGCTCTTCTGAACTTAGTATTTATCAATGCAATATATGTCTTTATATTTCTGCTACATTTGTAAGTATTTTTAAACAGCATATAACATTCAACTATGTTTTCTTCTGCTATTTGCTTTATTTAGTGTTACCTTTGCTCAGTTCATCTATGCTGACATATAGAGATCTAGTTTATATACTTTCCTTGCTGTATAGGATTCACATGTAGCAAAATGCAATCATTTGTTTATTATCCTGTTAATGGAATTTTAAATTGTTGCCAATTTTCAGTATGATTTCTTGGTTGCTACATCCAGTTTTTAGTCCTCAGCATCGCTGAAGGTCCATGGTTTTCTTAAAGCTCTCTCTTTTCTGTTTTCCACAAAGTCACCTGATTCCAACTTCTCTAATTCCTTATTCTCTGTCTCACTTTTAGGTATCTCTTGCTTCCTCATTCTAAATGTTGGTGTTTTTCAGGTTCCCATTCATAGTGTCCAATCCTCTGACATTTCAGTTTCTCTGCGTGATCTTATCTCCTGCTCAGGCTTAACTACCCACTCTAGGCTGAGGCTTCTAACAAAGATCTCTCTCCAAACATCAAACTCCCTGGGGAAAACAAAGAACTCTCATTGCCCCAGCATTAGATTTGTACTCCTTAGCTTGACATGTAGGCTCCTTCATGATTTGACTACCTCTGTTGTCTTATTTCTTGCTACATTCCTCCTGGAATGTTTTCTCTATACGTGGAACTGCTTAGAGTTTCTGATGTTCTCTCATTCCTACCTGGGCCTTTACAGTTGCTGCTCCTTAACCTAGGGCCATCCTCCTCCACTCCCTCCTTAGCAGGTATGAAGGATGTCAGAGATGCAGTATGGCTCCAGCAGTAAAGTTGTCTGAGAAATGTTGGGCTCTCTGTTTAACCTTCTGCAACTGTTTAATTCTCTGTAGCCCCAGGCTTGGCTGACTACCCAGAAAACTGGAATGCCCAAAGATAAACGTCATGCCCCCAAGAAGGAGGTCAATGAATGTATAGAGTGTGATAACTGCCTGGTGCTATCTGTTAACTTAGAAATGCATTGTTCTTTTTGGTGTGCTACATGACTGCCCACCATATGGTTTTACTATTAACCTCCTATAAAAAAAGAGACCCAACTCACCCGACTTCCAGCCAAGATGGAGGCATAGGTGTGCACACTGTGTCTCCTCACACAACCAAAATTAAGGACAACAAGGATTTAGAAACAAGAAAACAACCAGAACTGAGAGAAAATTGAACTGTACGGAGGTCTGACAACCATTTATCCATTCATCTAGACCAGTAAGAGGGGCGGAGTCACGGCAGGAGGAAGTAGAGGTTGGTAGACCAGGCTCGTGGGCAGATGCTGGCAGACCTGGGCCTGCAGACACGGCTGGCAGGCCCCGGGCGCACAGGCGGCGGCTGGGGGACCCCAGGCGCAAGGTGGCTGGCTAACCAGGTGGTCCCACATTTGTACGCAGATAATCCAGGCAAAAATGCAGAACAAGACAGAACTTGCAACTCAGGGCCCCGGCGCCGGGAAATAAAACCTAAAAACACTGAGACCCTGCCCCCACATTCAGCATCACAACCCAGCTACTGGGCTGCCCTGCCCTGGGGAACACCTAAAGCTCTGCCCCTCATTACTCAACAGCTGGGACCAGACTCCCCCCCCCAAAAAAAAATGGCTCAAATGGGAGAACAGATCAAAGCCCCAGAACCAATTCATCTAAGCGATGAAGAGATAGCCAACCTATCAGATGCACAGTTCAAAACACTGGTGATCAGGATGCTCACAGAATTGGTTGATTTTGGTTGCAAATTAGATGAACAAATGAAGGCTACAATAAGTGAAATGAAGGAAAACGCACAGGGAACCAATAGTGATGGGAGGAAAAATGGGACTCAAACCAATGGAGTGGACCAGAAGGAAGAAACAAACATCCAATCAGAAAAGAATGAAGAAACAAGCATTCAAAACAATGAGGAGAGGCTTAGGAACATCCAGGACATCTTTAAACATCCCAACATCCGAATTATAGGGGTACCAGAAGGAAGAGAAAGAGCAACAAGTGGAAAACTTATTTGAACAAATAATAAAGGAGAACTTCCCCAATCTGGCAAAGAAAATAGACTTCCAGGAAGTCCAGGAAGCTCAGAGAGTCCCAAAGAACGTGGACCCAAGGAGGAACACACCAAGGCACATCATAATTACATTAGCCAAGATTAAAATGAAGGAGAGAATTCTAGAAGCAGCAAGGGATAAAGGCAGAGTCACCTACAAGGAGTTCCCATTGAGAAACCAGCTGTGAGCTGATTTCTCAAAAGAGACCTTGCAGGCAAGAAGGGTCTGGAAAGAAGTATTCCAAGTCATGAAAGTCATGGACCTACATCCAAGATTGCTCTATCCAGTGAAGCTGTCATTTAGAATGGAAGGGAAGATAAAACACTTCTCAGATAAGGTCAAGTTCAAGGAGTTCATCATCACCAAGCCCTTATTATATGAAATGCTAAAGGGACTTATCTAAGAAAAAGAAGATAAAAAATAGGACAGTAAAAAGACAGCAAACTCACAAATATTAACAACCTCAGCTAAAACAAAAGCAGACTAAGCAAACAGCTAGACCATGAGCAGGAACACAGAAATGAAGATCACATGGAGGGTTAGCAACAGCGGAGTGGGAGGAGGAAAGAGGGAGAAAAGATACAGAGAATAAGTAGCATTGACGGTGTAGAAAATAGACAGGGGGAGGGCAAGAATAGTGTGGGAAATGTAGAAGCTAAAGAACTTATACATGGACATGAACTGAAGAGGGGGAATATGGGTGGGAGGGGGTTTACAGGGTGGAGGGGAATGATGGGGGAGAAATGGGACCACTGTAATAGCATAATCAATAAAATATAATTTTTAAAAAAAGAGAGAGACCCTGTCCTCGGAGGGGTGTAGATTTCTTCCTGGCCGCCACCACTGGGAACAAGCAGCTGCTTTGCCTGTGTATGTAAGTTTCTCCTATTGAAGCTCTCATAAATTTGAATGAGGTCACTTGTTAGTTTTTTGGTATCAATCCTAAATTTAGACTTTTGTGGCTTCCCTTGTACAGCAGGCTAACTTCCACTTGCTTCTCAGCTTCAGGTCAGGGGCCACTTTCCCTGGGAAGCCTTCTTTCCCTAATCCTCATTTCTCCTGCTTGTTTAGTGCCTAACTGCTCTGCTCCCTGACATTCTTGCATTATAACACTTAATATGTCCAATAATATTTTTTAGATGGCTTTCTTTCTGTAAACTGTAATTCCTTTGAAGGAAGGGACCATGTCTCATTCATGCCTATATTTCCTATGTCTAGCACAGTGCTGGTCCATAGGAGGTGCTGAATAATTGATACCAATAGCTTGGTGGCATATTCTTGCCACCAGGCAAGATGGTGACAGGAGGAAGTATTGTACTGAGCATGCACAAGGCTAACAAGGCACTTGGATGGGGGGTAGGGAGGTCCTCCTACCCGCTTCCGGTACCTGATAGGGGGTGAGACCAGGGGAAGGCAGGCTCATGCACCATAGAGGTTAGTATGGCAGCAGGGGGTGGTACCAAACCTGGGAAAAAGAAGGGATTGGTTGGGGGACAAACCTGCCTGGAGCACATGGAAGTTTGGCTGATAAAGGGCTTGGTCTGTCCCACATGGAAAACAAATATAAACCCAGGGGAAGGAAGGTACCTGTGCTTATCCCACCTTGTGAATGTACTGGCTGGTGTGTTCCCAGGACCTTCTGGCCCCAGAAGCCACATGGCCAGTGGTGAGGCCAGCCACATACGTGGATTCTGAGGAGGGAGCCTGAGGCCTGACAGTGGCCAGGAAAAAAGCCAAGCTGCCTGGATGACCACTCAGTGGCTGCTTGCAGTTTCCAAGAGATGGTATTTTAAATGGGAGAAGGAACTCTGGGCGCTGCCTTTGGTTTTTCTCTGGCTGAGGGTGCCTGGGTCCCAGATTGTTCAGCATTTGAATAAAAATCTATTTCGTTTCTCACCAACCTCTGCCTCCAAGATTTGCCTGTTGGTGGTGGTGGGCAGTCAAACCCACTTTATTTCAGTAACAATGACTATTGGAGCAGTCTCCTCTCTTCTTCTCCCTACAAGTCATTACCTGCACCTTGTAGCCACTGCCTATGCATGTAGCTCAGGAAAATCTTCATCATCTTAATTAATCATTTAGCATATTAATTTACAATTGATTTTCCCCAAGCTTACTTATTTTCTGTTTGGCAAGATCTCTTCCAAGACTTGCCTGATAATCTCTTCTCTACTTCCATTTAATTATAGTTTAATAGTCCTTCTTTTGGCTTCTGTGGCTTTAGTTCTTTCAGCATCTGGTAGGTTCTACCCATGTTCTTCCCTGAATACAGTGAGCAAAAGATGCCTCTGCCCAGCACATATAGGACCCTCTGACAAGCAAGTCCATGCCTGGCCTCAGACAAAATGCTTTGGCTTCCCTGCAGGCACGTGCAGTACAAGAGATGATGTCTCCTTCTTCAGGGGTCTGGTGAGTGAATGCTTGACTAGAGTACAGTTTAGTGGATCATTTTACCTCTTATTCACTGTACTCCTATTTCATCCTGACAGCAGAATAACCCAGACTTCCAAGCCAACTTACCTTCCATGGATCCTCAATGCTAATGCTCTTTGCTCATCTCTAACAGTCATCTTCTCTGGACTTGCATTCTAGAATAGTGAGTTTGTTGGATCTAGTCCTAGCGCTATATCCACAAAATAGGCTGTATATTTTAAGTGACATGTGGTTCCCATTTCTCTTTTCCAGTCTCTTAATTATAGATATTTACAATGGTTCTTCTAAATCCTCTTCACTCTTTTCATATCATTACTAGACTTTATCCTATGTCCCTGCTCTCTCACCTGAAAAGGATACTTCTTATTTCACCAAGAAAGTAAGGTTTCAGGCACAAACTTCCTTGTCTTCTTTCTGCTAACTCTGGCTGCCTTGCAGCCCATTTTCCATGATACAGCCACTGCCACTTTCTCTTCAAATCCTCCTGTGACTTCCCATTGCACTTAGGATAAAGACAAACTCCTCACAGCGGTCTAAACCCATACTACTCAATGTGAAGTCCACAGACTGGTTGCTGGTTGAAAACTTACTGTTCTGTAAGATAAGGAGCTTGCTTTAGAATGCAAGTCTGTTTTGTTCAGCAGGCAAGACGTTTCTTGGGGAAGGAAGCAGTGTATTATGTTCCAGAACAAGCTCCGTACCTCATTGTGCACTGGCACTTCGAGTGTACTAGTCTACAGGACACTGCGTTCCCTGGGCACAAAGAGGGCAGGATTGCTGCAGCCTTCTCTCGAGTCCCATTCCTTCCCATTATCAGTAATCCAGCCCACAGTATTCTCCTTTCAGGCCTGCAAATGTACAGGGGTTCATTGTCCGTGCTACACCTGCCAAGGTTCTTTGATTATGCCATTGCCCTCTGCCAAACCTTCCATAGCACCCACTGCTAATATAATACTGCCCGAACTCTTTTTTTAAAGATTTCATTTATTTATTTTTAGACAGAGGGGAAGGGAGGGAGAAAGAGAGGGAGAGAAACATCACTGTGTGGTTGCCTCTCGTGCCCTCTACTGGGGACCTGGCCTGCAACCCAGGCATATGCCCTGACTGGGAATCAAACTGGAGATCCTTTGGTTCACAAGCCAGTGCTCAATCCACTGAGCCATACCAGTCAGGGCTGCCCAAACTCTTAAGACTCATATTTAAGACCCTCTATAATTTGGCTTTAATTTTACTTTCCACACTTCTTTTTATTCTCATGGGTCTAGTTGTCTAACTCTTTGCCCCCTTCCAGCTCTACCTGTTATGTAACATTTTTTCCCTGGGCATTGACCTTATCCCCTTCTCTGAGAATCCAAGCAATGTGTGGACCTCTTCTATCCTCTGAACATGTAAACAGTTTAATAGGACACCTCTGGAACTGTTGTAAGGTGTCTACATCTCATTTGCCCTTCTGGTATCTAAGCTCCTTGAGAGTGGGTATAGATCTCTGAATTCAGTGCAGTTTTCAGCATGGTATTATACACATAGTCAATCTGATCAGTAAGTACTTGGTGAGTCAAGGAATGAATGGATCACGTGAGAACATGTTCTTTGGCTATTTCCCTCTTTTTCCACTTTAAAGGTTCTGTAGTTGCACTAAGACAGTATACTGCTTTGTAACCACACAATATCCAAGCTCATGGAGTGTTGCATGGAGCTGCTAAGAGCATCTGCCACCACTTTAGAACAGCATGTTCTCCCTCTGGAGTGGTGAGAGCAGGATTCAGTGGTTATTAAGTGCCTCTGTTCCCTTGGCATTTAGAGGCACTGAGGGCATCAGTACTCTACACTCAGCAAAGTGTCCATTCTCATTGTAATTTACCCCCATGAATAACAGCTGTCCACGAAGATGTTGTTTTACAACTTTCCATCCTTTTAGATTCGTAAAAAGCATTTTAACTGCATAAAAGCAGAAAATGAATGGAGAGCACTTTGCATTATATTTAATAGAAGTTTAGAGAGATGTCTGTGTGACACATTACCAAAATTATTTGGGGCAACTTTGTGTGAATTGTATTGGAGACACACCAAGAGTTTAAGAATTCTCAAAATTTCTGAGTTGTACACGGCACAGTAGCAGCCATCTACATAGCAATGATTTGGAGGATGTCGTATTAGCTCCGGCTGCAAAAATATCATGGGACAAATCACCCCAAAACTCAGTGACATAAACAAGAATTTTGTTTTCTAGTGTCTGTGGGTTAGCTTCAGTGACTTGTTTTAGATCTGAAGGTGGCTGGTTTTGCTCCATGCTTTGGGGCAGTTTGAGGTCTGTCCCACAGGTCTTACTGTAGGACCCCCATGGAGGAAGACGGGGCAATTGTGCAGCAGCAGCTCCCAGAGCACGCTCTTCTCATGATGGTCACTGAAACACAAGACGTGAGCCTAACTGTACAAGCCAATTTAAAGCTTCTGCTGGCATCATGTCTGCTCACACCCTGTTGGCTAAAACATGTCACAGATCTAAGTTAGAGTACGTACATGTATTTAAAGTTGGGTGATCTCACAGAAGAATATTACATCTTGTAAAGTGTTACCATAGCATTCTCACTGGTGTTTGTAAACTTGATAAACATCATGAAAACTTTTTCATCTTTGAAAACTTTTTGGATTTGTGGAACAACTTCTGTAAGAAAAGATGAAGGTACATTTCAGAACTCAGCTATTGCTATTGCGATGCTGGGAGAAGAATTGGTGATGGTAAGGTCAATACAAATTAAAACGTGAGAGTCACATATTCTTCACTAACGCCTGCATTATACAGAACGTTCCTGGAGGACTGTGATGGTGCACTGATTCATGCAATTGTGTAGGTAATTATACAAGACGATATAATTTTTGGTTTCTTTTCCTTCTTTTAACTGATTTAACAAGTGCGTAAATGATATGTTTATGCTTGGATTGTGTGCATAAAACATAGAAAAGTAGTATATTTGACAAGATAGTAGTGTATTTGACAATAGGAACAAAGCTGTATTAGAGTAAAAATGATACTAGATTGTAACTTCAAGCCATAGGAAGAAATTAAGAGAGAAATGGTATAGGAATAGATTAATCTAACAAACTTTATAAATTCTTTGCTCTCCTTTCTTCTATCAGCTACTTTAAAAGACAGGACTATAGCTGTTCTGGATAAGGGCCTGAGGTGGCCTCTGAAAATGGTCAGCTATTCACTTGACCCATAAAACCTCACAAAATCTTGCAAATCAAGAGGGTCAACTCCTCATGTTCACTTTAAGAATACTGGTGAAACTGTCCAGGCCATCTTGGGTATGCGTATGTGAAAAGCCACCAAGAATCTGAAGGATGTCACTTTACAGAAGCAATGTGCGCCGTTCTGTTTTTACAAGGGTCCATCCTGTTGGTAGGTGCACCCAGGGCGGAACAGTGGGGCTGGACACGGGGTCAGTAGCCAAAAAGAGTGCTGCGGCACATGCTTAAAAATACGGAGAGTGATGTTGAACTTCAGGGCTTAGATGTAGGTTCCTTGGTCGTTGAGCACATCGAACAGAGCTCCCAAGATGGGGCGCAGAACTTAACAGATATCGTGGGGGGGGGATTAACGCACACATGAGCTTTCTCTACCACACTGAGATGATCCTTACTGACAAAGAGCAGATTGTTCCTAAACCGGAAGAGGAGGTTGCACAGAGGAGAAAAATATCCCAGAAGAAACTGACGAAACAAAACTTATGGCCCAAGGAATAAATTCAGCATAAAATAAATGTTAATAAAAGTAGAAGCGGAATGTTGGTTGTCTTTATTAGTAAATATATTTCAAGTGTTCTTACAAGATGGATCAAACATATTTTCTTCTGGTTAGAATTAAAAACATTATAAAAAGGTAAAAAATAAATAAAAGGACTATATCAAGTAATAATTATAAAATATACTCTTGAGTATATAACATGAAAACAGAAAAGGGAGGAAAGAATAGAACTATGTAAAAGTATAGTGTGTATATTTCGCTGGAATGATGTTCATGTAAATCTGAAGTAGATCCTGGTAAGATGTATATCGTAAGTCCTAGAGCATCGATTACTCAAAAAATATAGTTAAAAATGATTCAGGAAATTAAACATTACACTGTAAAATATCAACTTTATAAAAGGAAAGAGTAAAGGAAGGATAGAGGAATGACAAGAACAAAAAGCAAAAACATAAGGTAACATGACGGACATAAGTCCTACCATATCAATAATAAAATTAAATATGATTGTACTGAACAGTCCAATCAAAAGGCAGAGACTCCATTTTTGAAGTTCTGAATCAGGCAAACTGAACACGGTGACAGAGATAGGGTTGTGGCGAATCTCCATGGGGCTCTGGGTTGTTGCATGTTCTAAGGTTTGAATGCTAAGATCTGGTTACACAGGTGTGCTTTATAAGAATGTATCAATACTTCTGATTTCTGTACTTTTTCTGGATGTATGTTACAGTTCTATTTAAAATTTGCTTTAAAATATAGTTAATATTCTCCCTTAGGGGCCCATCCTGCTGATGAGCAACTTTCCATGTCCCTAACCATCAGTCTCGCCCCTTCCAGTGGGCCAAGCAGTAAAATGCAAACCTGGTTTACACTCTGCCAGTTCAAATCTGACAATTTAACAAATTTGGAAAAAATATGGGTTGAGTTGTCAAGTTCAGATATTTTACCACCCACTGGTTGTGTGACCTTGGTCTCCGTTTTTCTCATCTATATTGTTAGTGTGCATCAGGGATTGCATGGCAAACTAATGACCAGAAGTCCTACAATATACACCTAATATTAAATGACTTGAAGTTCCCCCCAAAGACTTGTAATGGTTTCTAATTGCAGCCTCTGTTCAACTTCCTCACTTTCCTGTGGGTTTCATGCTGTTTGGCTGGACTCCCAGACTTTTCTTCATCTACACCGAGACAGAATGTTCCTGAAGCATTCTCTTAGGTTTAACTCCGGCAGACCGCTCTGTAGGCATACCTTGCAGATACTGAGGGTTCGGTTCTAGACCACCATAATAAAGTGAGTATTGCGGTAAAGTGAGCCATCATCTTTTTTCTGGTCCAGGGTCTCGCCTTCAAAATGTAAAAACGCACCACATCTGTGAAGCACAACAAAGCAAAGCACAATAAAATGAGGTGTGTCTGTGTCTCCACACCACCCTAAAACAGTAACGTTCAGTGGGCTTCACAGAATATACCCATGTGAATATCTAAAAAAGGCTTTTGCTTTATTTTCTCCTCAGGTTTTCTTGGTTTTTATTTTTATTTTTTAAAGAAATCAGTGCTTAATCAATAGAAATGTGGATAGATGAATTAGGCTGTATCCATTTTATAGAACGGTATTTAGCCAGTAAAATAATCAGCAAATTTGCCTATGTTGATGTAGTGAAGTATTCATGATATATTGTGAACAGGGAATATATGGCACAACCAGACAAGTACTGTGTTCACTAGAATGTAGGATATTTGAGGGCAGAGACCCCGTTTGTCTTATTTATCTGCAGCATGCAGTGGACATAGAGTGGGTGCTCATGAGTATTTGTGGATTGAATGTAAAAGCACAGACAATGGTCCGGAAGAGTAAGCATCATGTTATTATCAAGGGTGACTTTTCTCGGGAGTGGGGAGCAGATTGGAGGGCTGTGGAAGACTTGTACTTTTTGTTTGCTGCATTTCTGATGTTTCACATAGTTTTATTAGAATGCACTCATATTTATGTTTCGTGCTCTCTGGTGCCCAAAGTGCTTGTCCCCCAACGGCCAGCATCTGTGTCTCCTTGTTGCTAGGGTTCCTTCAGGCTATCAGAAAGTTTTGCTGGTGGCCTGGGGAGGCAGAGGTGGCTGGTGTTTTGTGATCCACCCCTCCACCCCACCCCCGTCCCACATCCCAGTCAATTAGCTGACAGGAGTATGAAGGCTCCTGCAGCCTAGCCCTTGTTTGGGCAACTCAAAGGCATACTTTTGATCCCCCCCAGCTCCCCTGCGATTCAGCCCAGAAGACTTCGTTGACTTGAAGGGACTGTACTTGAAATTGAGCTTTCTTTATGGACCGTTCAGGTCCCCCTGGATTTTCCTGGAACAGTTCCCCGCTCAGAGTCTGCTCCCAGTCTGGGTTACTTGTGTAATTGAAAACCATAAAAACAGTGGCTACCTTTTGGAAGATGAGGTGGATGACTTCCTATCTCAAACTATTTCCCCTCCCTGGCTCTAAATCAGTCTGAAAAGATGTCCAGGCACAGCTCTGTAGCTTACGGAGCGCAGGCACATGGGACAGTGGCGCCCTTGTGTGCAAGCAGGACGTGTGGTGGTGGCGGTGCCAAGACACGAAACTTGTTTTTTCAAAGTCTGTCTGTCAACTTGGCATTTTTTTATTTGCTATTGACTGTTCTAAGTAAAGAAAAAATGGAAATTTTACATTATTAGCATGAATTTTGCCATTTATAGTTATATTGTGCAGTGTGAGTTTTAAGTGCAAATACAAGGACCTACATTCAAGATGACTCTCCAGCAAAGCTATCATTTCGAATGGAAGGGCAGATAAAGTGCTTCCCAGATAAGGTCAAGTTAAAGGAGTTCATCATCACCAAGCCTTTATTACATGAAATGTCTTGTGCGCAAAACCACCGCAATTACCTAATTTGTACTTTGTACATTGTACATGCATAGGTCCTTCTTACCCATACTGTAGAAATGCTGCCTAAACTAACCCAGCTGTTTTTATTTCATTTCTTAACACATGCAGTTTCTACCACTGTTCTCTATCTTCAGCTTACTGATGTGAAAGGACTGAAAGGGAAAGGAACTATGGGTGGTTCTATTTTTCCCTTTTCTTCTATGTCATCATTTTCAGAGTACGTAATTGGCTAATACAGGGAAATAAATGAGTGAGGAAGGATATAGTAGGTTCCTTGATCATTCATTGTTTTTACAACACCATTGCCTTTTCTGCGTGTGAAGAACTCTGATTAGAATGTAAAGTGTGGCCTCTCAAGGGCTACTGGCAACTCCACTTACTCAGTCGTCCAGGTAACAGGCCTTGGGTCTGGCTGAACTCCCAGTCATTGTGAGTCCTCCTGAATTCTGCACACATGGGGCATTGCGGTTGCTGTATATGAATGGGGCAGCAAGGAACAGTGGATATGAACACTGTATTTACTCACATGCATGGTCCATTGTCTCACAGACTTCACTTAGAAATTATAACTTGAAAGATAAAATTAAGAACTTTAAGACAGTGACTGTACAACATTAAACCAAGCACAAGATGCTTCTGAGTGCCAAGCCCAGGGTGACTGACTGCTCATGAAGACAGTCCTGGCTGCCTGCACTACGAGGTGAATCAGGCCCAGGCCTTGCCCCCTCCTGCGGTTAACCTGCGTGTCTATCTCCAGGCTTCTGGTTGGGGCATACGTTAGGGCATCTGGGCTTCCGTGTTGGCGTACCGCTTGTTTCAGCGCTTAAAAAGAAATATATTGAAGACCATCATTTTTTCTTTTGACTTAGGAAGAAATTCAAAGGTATGGTTGCTCCCATTTTCAGAATACCTAGTTCTGTTAAACTTACAGAAGTGGAGATCACCGAGCACATTTTTTGTTGACTTCCAAAGTTTATAATGTTCCAAGTCTACTTCAGATTTCACAGACCTCTGATGAATACTATTGTATCTTGGTGATTTTTTTAAAAGCCTTTTTATCGGAGTAATACATATACTTTATTTGAAATGTCAAATCTTGCTAAATATCTTTCAACAAAAATTATTAGGTCTCTTTTCCCCTATCTCCTTCCATCTCTGGCCCTACTTCCCAAAGGCAATGGTTATAAACTCACTATAGCCATTTCTAGCAAAATCTATCTCCCTATTCTTAAATCTGCCTATTTCCGATGTGCCCACATCATTAAGTCATTGCCTTTATCCCTCTGATGACATCCCTCTAACAATCCTACATCCTCTTATTCAATATAGAACATTTGCCTTTTGGACTTGCTGCAAAGCTGCCACCCAAGGACCCATTTTCTGGGATGCTGAATTTTTCTTTTTCTTGTTTTTCCCTCTTGTTTTAGTGGTGACATATCTTCCAGGAGCTTCCTGATGCTGAGTGAAAAGGAGATCAATTTTGAAAATGTTGAATGTCTGAAAATGTTTTGATTCCATCTTCACTCATGGTTAATAATTTGTACAAGTAGAGAATCCAGGGTTGGAAGTCATTGTCAGAACTGTGACAACATTCCTCTTTGGACCTGGCTTCCAAGGCAGCTGTTGAGAAATCCAGTATAATTCCAATTTCCCTCCTGTTGGTTATATGCAGTTTTCCTCCTGGCACCCGAAGTGTTCCCTTTTTATCCCAGGGTCTCCCAAATTCCCAGTGGATGTGTCTTGTTGTAGATGTTTTTATTTTCTGTTCATGGTACCCAGCGATCCCGTTATATGGCGAAGCTCAGCCCTTTAGTTTGACCGCCCTGCAGCATACATATATAAATCTCTCCCTTCTGGAGGACTACCCAATTGGAAACTTACATTCTTGAACAAAGCCTCTATTTTTTAACTTTTTCTCTATCATTTTGTCTTCTAGTTCACTTCTTTGGGACATATCTTAAAGGTTTATTTTTCATTTTGCCTATGAATGATCTTCCTTTTGGAAATTATTTTTCTAAGAATAGAAGAGGCATCAAGGGACTCAAACCACCGACCTTTTGGTTAACAGCTGAATGCTCTAACTGACTGTACCACAGAGACCCTTAGAAGACATTTTTGGCTTCTAAGTAGACTTTCTTGTGTTGTGTCATTCAATTTTTATGATATTCTAATCATGTTTTAAGTATGCAGTATTTTGTTACTTCTGAGGATATTAATAATAGATAGTTTATGTAGTTTTCTTCAGCTTTCTTTATATTCTTTTTTTCCTTGAAGTTCTAGTATTTGTTTAAGTCTCCATCTTTCACATTTTAGGTTTTTCTTGAGGGCATAGTGATCTTTGGACTTCTGTTTAAGACTAAGACCTTAAGTATATGGACTCTGTGTACCGATGTGTGTATTTACTCTAGATGGATTGTGTGGTGAGCTTCCTGTTGTGGTTGGACACCCAAATATCTGTATCTGGAGGCCTTTTCTCTGGGATTTTAAAGTATCTCTGGGGCAGACCTACTGATCTTTTGCCTTGGTTTATGTAACTGACTGCTGGAATTTTTGATGCAGTGGTGGGTGCTTGAAGAGGGAGGCTTCTGCTTTGAATGCACTTTCAGTCACTCCCTTCATCCAACCCTACCCTCTGCTTTACTTAAATCTCTGAGTTCAAAGTCCGTTGAGTTTCACTTCTCTAGGAGAATTCCTTGTGTCTGGAGTGTTAACCTGTCTGGGAACCATCTGAACTTAAACTTGAGGTCTCCTGCTGGTTGGATATCTTCTCAGAAAGGAGCCCTTCCTTACAGAGTCTCTCCATGGTACCTGGCTTGGTGACTTCATGCAGGACAAAGAGCTCACCTATCCATCAATGGTAGAAGTGCTCACCATACAGCCATAGAGTACCTAGGAGAAAGTGAGACAGAGAGCACGGGGAAGTTTGGTGGATGTTCGAATGGCAGAGGAGGAAAAGGAATGACGAGGAGAAAGAGTGAGGTGGCAGAGGAGAAGGAAGGGAATGTCCGCATCCTCTCTGACATGGCTTCCATCCTGTCGCCCCTTCCCCCGGCTGATTCAGACCACAGGACTTCGTGCCTGACTGGGTCCATGTGTAGCACTGGGGTGCCATCCTCACAGGAGGTGACACAGACAGTGTCTGCATGGATGTTGTCAGACCAGGCATTGCCCTGTCATGGGAAGATGATCTTGGTGCCTTTTTCCAGCCATGACGGATAACGGTTGGTCAGATCTTGTCCTGATGCACACTGTTTGGTTATCAGGGCTGCATCACCACCTTGTGGTCTTTGTGAACCTGAAGGAGCCAAAGTAGGTATCCTCTAGCTTATATGGCTCTGCCCCTTGTGCTGAGGATTCAGTGGTCGTGGACTCGCCTTGGATCCCCACTCAGCCTGTGGTCAGAGTGTCCCAAGGCACTGAGTGCTTCCTCATCCTCCCCATTTGTGTTGTTTAGGATCTACACCCCGCAAAATTTCAGAGGGTGAAGGCACAAAGTACATGGCAAAGGAGGCGTTGAGGCTACCCATGAATGTATGATGTAAAATCCCACTGGAGCCACCATTCATACCAGCACCATCATCCTTTGCTGCTAAGAGGGGTGGAGAAGGTAGAGGCATTGTGGCTTACCTGGCTCCCCCAGGCGGTTCACCTGCCCTGGCTTCTGCATTAGGGTGCTAGAAAAGCTACCTTTAGTTTTTATAGGGTGGGGCAGTCTTAGAGAGCAAGCAAGGCCTACAGTCTGGGAAGAATAACTTCTGACTGTAAGCTGTTGAACAATACTACATATCTATGATTATGTTTAATTTTTCCAACTTGATCCTCAGTCACCCACTAGGTGGAAAATCTAGGATGGGAAACTCAGGGATGAGTCTCCCACATTGGTGATTTTTTCATGTTCTTGAGACCCCAGGACTTCTCACCAAAGGACAGTTTGTGGTTTGAAAGAGCCACAGGATATTCATTCACAGGATATTCCTAGCGTAAACCTGCACTTAGTACAACACATGATTTGGTAAGAAGGGAATTCTAACCCCAGTGTTTTTGCAATATCCAGGTAAACTATACTGAAAATTTTATGTCTCCCTGAATAAAGAGTTCATTCAGCGAAGCACCTGCCCAAAGATGTTCGAGTTTTATGGATTGGGATTTTCAATTTGTGGTAGATTGCATTTCTTAAAATGACCATAGTGGTATACCGGGTATACCACTGGTATACCAGTGGCATAACCTGGCATTCTCTTCCAGACCTTTACTAGTCTCTACCAAGAGTTGGAATCTATTTATCTTTCTCTTCAAGTTGGGTGGAACTTTGTCTCAATGAAAATGGAGCAGTTTCCTATGGCTGCCATAACAAGGTATCACAAACTAAGTGACTTAAACAACAGAAATTTATTCTCTTATAGTTCTTGAGGTTAGAAGCCCAAAATCAAGGTTTCAGCAAAGTTGATTTCTTTTGGAAAGTTCTGAGGCGAAGTCTGTTCCATACCTCTTTCTTACCTCTAATGGTCGCCGGATATCCTTGGCGTTTCTTGGCTTGTAGATGCATCATTCTAATCTCTGCCTCCATTGTCACATGGAATTCTTCTTTGTGGTCCTCTGTCCAAATTTTCTTCTTTTAAGAACACCAGTCATTGGACTAGGACCCATCTTAATGTATGATCTAGTCTTAATTTAATTACATCTGCAAAGACCCAATTTCCAAATAAGGTCACATTCAGAGACTGGGGGTATAAATTGAACATATTTTTTGGTGGGGGGAGACACAGTTCAGCCCACAATAGTAAGGTTAAATAATTTCTAAGGTTAGGTCTTAAAGGCAATCCAACTTTTATCTGGATCTTCTTCTCTAAAGATGCTCACCTTTGGAACTCAGCCAGCATTCTTCAAGGAAGCCCAAGACACATGAAGAGGCCACATAGGTGCTCTGGCTGACAGTTCCAGCCCACAGCTGGTATTAATCACTAGTCATATAGGCAAATAAGCCTTCAGGCTTCTCCAATTTCAGATTTTGATCTGCACCAGTTGATGCCAAATGGAGAAAAAGTAAACTGTCCCTACTGATCCCTGCCCAAGTTGCAGATTTGTGAGCAAAACAAATGTAGGTGGTCTTTTAAGTCACTAACTTTTAGGTTGGTTTGTTACACAGCATTTGATTACTGAAACACTACCCCAAGCCCTACCTGAGACATTTGGAGCCTTGTGTGCTAGGGTAACCCTCCGTCCTGAGAATGTAGCCTCGGGATCTGGCTGTGGGTTTCTTTTGGGTTCGACGATCCTTCCTTGCGGACACAGCTGAAGCAGGTTAACTAGCTATGTAGACATTACCTGCTTCAGCCTGGTTTAAGGAAAGATGTAGCCAGGTATTTATTGTTTTTATTAGTGAGACATCTCTCCCACCCTCTGGAGTTCCAACCACTGGCATCAAAGTATAGCTGTCACACTTACTAGCTGTGTGCTCTGAGCCAAATTACTTTTTCTCCGAGCTTTCTTTCTTCTTCTGTAAAGTGGGCGTAAGGATACCTCATTTATGTAAGCGTGTAGCTCACTGTCTGGCTCATTGTAAGTGCTCAGTAAGCAATAGGTAACTGCTTTGCTGGGACGTTAAAATGTTCAAATGTTTTTTTCATATAAAATATCTCATTGATGGAGGTTGTACAAATTTGTAAAACATTCATACATAATAACCAACTGTAAGACTATGTTATTTTGGAATCAGGATTCTTCAGCATCAAGTCAGTAAATATTTATTACAGCAGCGTAATTCTGTTGCTAAGGCTCACAAGAACATACTTATTAAATTGACAGATTGAAAGAGGTTTTTTAAATTAGCTCTAACTGCCTTGCAAAGCAAGAGAAGACCAAAAAAAAAAAAAAAAAAAATGACCTGTGTCAAATGCTTGGGGAATTTCTAACTAAGTTTGTTTCTTCTGATGGCAAGATTTATCCCCTATTAGAAACACATATGGTGTGAGACTTTGTGAAATTTTCTGGGATGAGTGTGAAGACTGCAGGGTCAGCTAGATTTGGGGAGTGGTTGGTTGATCCTGGAACTGCAAGTGGAAGTCAAGCTTAATGTTTCTGAGTCATGTTGTTTTTGTATGTGAGATTCTATGTATTATTTGTTGGTAATTTTTATTCAGTCTTTTGCATACATCAGAAACGTGGACGTTTTATGAATTGCAACATAAAGATGAACTTCATCTACACAACTTTTGGCCGAAAAAAATTCCTTCCGACAAAGTCTATTTAGTTTTGTTTATTTTATTCTCATACTTACTGGTTTGTACTAAAGGGAATCCATTCTTATTTCTATTACTGTCCTATTTTAAAGACCCTTTCCACTTGCTTTTCACAAACCTAAACTCTACTGGTAAATGACTCCCGCCGCACCCCCCTTATTCCTTGGGAAGCTTACGCTCCCTGAATGGTAAGTTTTGGAAAGCGACCAAAACCCCAATTTGCAAATCTGTGTACTCGAAAATTAGCTGGAGTCAGTTCTTTGTCTGGAGCCTGGGAAGAATACTTGATTCTGTTGCTAGGTGGCAGTGTTCTTTTAGAAAACATGATTGTTAAGAGTCTGCATGTCCCTTTCTGAAACAGAAACAGACACTGCCTCTTCATTAGCAACTTTTCACTCAGACTTCCTGATTTCAACCCACAAAGAGGCACCAACCACCACTGTCTGAAATTGCCAGGCTGGAATGGTCAAATACAATTCCTTCCTGCTAGCCACTGTTAACTGCAAAACAGGGCATTCTTCAGTATAAAGTACCTGGCTGCTTTCAGTACCTGTACAAATCCTGTATGCAGAGATCAGAGTCTATCTCAAGTTCTAGTAAACAAGTGATATGATCTCACTTGTTCAGTAATTGGTGGTATAGTATTGAGTTCGCAGAAGAGCTCAGCACTGCAGTTACGACATGTCTGTGTATAGTGTGCCTGAGAATTACTGAAGGTTCTTTTATAAAATGCTTCTTTCACTCCCTAACCAGATAGGTTTGCCAGATTTTGCAGATAAAAATGGCAGTTATATTTGAATTAGAGGTAAACAACAAACTTTTTAAAAGGCAGGTTTATTGAGGTATAATTTACATATAATAAAATTCACCCTTTTAGATATTAGAGTTCTATAAATTTTTACAAATGTGTATGTTGTGTAACTACTACCACAACTCAAGATACAGGCTATTTTCATCACCCCCAGAAGTTCCTTCATGCCTCTTTTTCTTCAGTTCCTCAGTCACCCTCCACCCTCCATAACCACTGCTCAAATTTCTGTTTTCATAAGCTAACCTTTTCCACAGTGTCAAATAACTGGAATCATATAATACGTAGCCTTTTGTACCTGACCTTTTTTATTTACCAATTTTGAGATTTATCCATGTGTAGGTTACAATTACTGATATTTTTTTTCAGTGTAAGTATGACCCCTAGACTGATTAGGACTTATTTATAATTTTAAAAAAAATATTTATTGTTTTTCTGAAAATTTGGAGTCAGTGGGCCTGGAGTGGAACTTGGAACCTGCATTTTTGACACAATCCATGGTGTGTCCCACACAGGTGATTCTCAAATCCCACTTTCAACCAGCAAATATCTGAAGCAGTGGAGTGGTGAGTCTCCTTGAGAATCTGCTTTACTCAATCAAGTCTTTTACCAGAAAAATACTCAGAAACTCAGTAATTGCACACAATTTCAGGAAGTTGCAGGACTCACCAAGACTCAGACACCCCATGAACCTGAGGTTAAGAGCTGCAGCGTTGCCCTCTCATGGGCTTTACCGGAAACTCAAGTCTTCCCTGGAAGTGAGAGGAAAGCAAGTTCGTTTCAGATGCTCCCACTCCCTGTACTCATCATTTTCCGCACACTTCTCTGCGCAATGGAATTTTTTTGTCTTTCCACAAAGTGTGATGCCTTGCAACTCTGTTTCCATTCCTATTTAAATGTTGGTTTGTTAAAGCAAAAGTGGATTAACTATTTATGTTTTGTAAAAGCCAGACAATTGTCACAAAAGTCTAAAATTGCAATGAAAATTAGAAAATGAAAAAGTAATGCATAGTCACCACCCAAAGATGTAGTGAGATAATCGTTTTATTTGTCTACATTTTTTTTCACAGCTGTGATAATAATTTAATGATGCCTGGCTCCCACCCCAAACAGTCTGATTTACTTGGCATGTGGTGTGTTCTGGACTCAGCATTTCTTAAAGCTCCTTAAGTGATGGTAACATGCAGCAGAGTTTGGGATCCAGTGCCCCAGGAAGCTGCCATCAGCATGTTCTTAGTGCTCCCTCTATGTTCTCGGTTGGACCATGCGGAATGGTTCATAGAACCCCTTGGGAGTCAATTGTAATCATAATTGTGCATCAGTATGAAAGGAAAGAATCTTCTAATTACTAGTTCATACTGAAGGGAGATCTACAACTGGCCATTCATGATGAAGGATAGGGGCGTGCTGCTTGAAGAAATAAGAGTAGGCTAGAATGAGAGAAAATTACATGCAGAAATGTTAGATTTCACCACAAACTCCGGGAGTTGCCTGAATTCTTGTGAGTAAGAGCTAATCAGGGATGAGGAAGAAACAGACAATTGTGGCAACACTCCCAGAGGAAGACCTGCAACAGAGTTAAGACTGGAGTCACCAAGGTAAACCCAGGTCCCTGGAAGTGCTGCAGGCATGCTCCGGTGACTTGAAATCCTATCTCCAGCGAGCAAATATGTCACGCACAGGAGTCTGCTCACAAGGGGAAACTCACTGCTCCCCCAATCCCAAACTTTCCCAGGGCTGGCATTGGATATCCCGGTCTGCTTTCTGTGTGGTGAGATTTACTGCAAGTGAAATCACTGTGGCACCGCAGGTACCGGCCTTTGAGTATTCGCTAGTCCACGTTGCCAGGGGTTTTAAATTCAATGACAGCCTTTAGTCTGCAGTGAACTTTGGGAAAGGGATTGAAAGAGTCTTGAGTCTTATTTTATGAGAAGTCTCAAGGAATTGCAATCTCCTGTGGTTGGTTGCGTCCATAAAGAACTCCACAGTTGCAATGACTAGGCCCCATCCTCAGATTCGGAGATCTTGGGGAGAAGGACTGAAATAGTCAGAGGCCTTCTCAGTGCTTCTCCTCAGGGGGCCTTTTATCAGAAGCAGATATGTTAGCCCTCATACTGACTGTGGAATAAATGTGTTCAGGGTCCTCAGAGGGGAGATTCTCATATACATATCAAGTTCAAGTTGTTGCAGATGTCTTTTAACATAATTTACTATAAAATTAGGGTAGTTAGTAGACATGCTGCTAAATATTGTTATTGATTATTAAAGCAGCACATATGAGATCTGTCCAGCCATGAAATATGAAAATTAGACATATTTCTTGAAGAAGATACAAGATACAGGAAACATTGTACACAGGACAATGATGCCTCAGTCCCCTTCAAAGTAGGCACCTTGGGACTTCACACAGTTCTCCCAATCACCATCAGCTGCTCTGTTATATTTTCCTGAATATCATCAATGGTCTGAAGTCTCTTTCCTTTCAAAGGTGGTTTTAGTTTTGGGAAAAGCCAGAAGTCACAGGGTGCAAAATCTGGGCTGCAGAGGGACTGAGTCACCTGGGTGATTTGTGGTTTTGCCAAAAAACTCTGCATAAGACATGATGCATGAGCAGGCACGTTGTTGTGATGAAGCTGCCAATCACCAGTTGTCCATAGCTGCAGCCTTCTGAATCACAGAGGAATGTTCAAGCTTAACGCAAAATTTTACGCAGTTTCATTGCTCTACTCGCTCATTTTGAATGCTGTGGCTACACAGAACACATGCTCACTCAACGGCATCTACTGCCCATACTGACTAGTACAGTGAAGTTGTCACTGTTCATGCATGTGCATTCCAGTCCACTTTCCGTGGCTGCCAGGTTGCATAGATGCTGTGCGAACTGTTCTCATTATATTAACAATAGTTAGATTTTCTTTGGACAGACCTTGTTTATTACCATAAACATTTTGGTACCTGGACTACTGTATTTCAATATTATTTGTATTCTTTGTTATCCCATGTATTTTATTTTATGTATTTGCAAACACGAACAGGGTTTCATTTTGTGTTATTTGAAGTGATGTTTATCACTTCTGTTTTTTAGTTTAGTGGTAATTTAGGAATTGGGAGGAGAAAGTAGCAGAGGGAAATAGGGAAATTTTACATTGTTACAGCTTATATTCTTTTATTATATACTTTATGTCCTTTGTTCTCAGGGTATTTTTTTTTAATTTGATGGTGTTGCTTACATGTGATATTTTACTTTCTGTAAGAACTTTATTTGAATTACCTTTCCCAGTGAATAATTATCCACTTCCCAATGGGAGGTTAGGACTACTCCTGCTGGTTGCATTGCAGAATCAATGATAAGGTACATTAATGGTCTCAGAATTACTCTCAGGAGACTGTTTCCTTTCTGTGCTCTATCCCATGATCTGACTTCTCCTTTTCACAGATTTGGGAGTTGTAGTTCAGGTACATTGCTTAATAGCTTTATTTTCTGTATGTCCAGATCACAGGTGGAAATGTGACTTTTAAAAACATCACATGTTCAAAGTTCCAAAATCAGTAGGTTGATATACCATATCCCTTCATTGCTATCTTAGGAATGAATGTCAAGGATCAAAATGGAGTTTATCTATTTCAGGAGACCTAATCATGAACTTCTCAGAGCTATTTTTATTGGGGAATATGCTGCAACATTTCTCTTGAACTCTTTTTCTTAGAAAAGAGTTCAGACACATGCCAGAATGGCATCTCAGAAGCTTATTTTACCAGACATGACAGTAAAGGAAACTTACATTTGTACTAATGAAAGTTAATGTTCAAAACAAATAAATGTATTTATGTGCATTTTAACATCACTTTATATAAGGAGCACAATTATATTTTCATCATATGTTTTTGTGAGTTTTATGTAATTCCTTCCCGTTTGCCCTGGTATGACGTGAGGTCAGCCCATTTCATATTCAGCACCTTTGATGAACTACCTAGAGACCAAAGAAGGGGTACAGGGACCAATTAGTATGTAATGCTGTGTAGCTGAACAGTTCTTAACCACACCATTCTCTTCATCTTTTCTTGGGTCTGTGACCTGAGCGGAAGCTGCAAAGGCATCTCTGTTGCCATTAACAGAGAATTGAGTATAGAATGGCCAAGGTGTTACATTTCTTGTAGAGAATCCTTCCCTGCTAATTTTTTTTGGGGGGGAAACTGTAAGTCTCCTGTACGTAGTTTGCACCTTTCTTTGTAGATATTATATGCTATTTACTTTCACTATAATGATGTGTTAGGTTTATGTATGGTTAAGTGTAAACAACTGCAATTTTAATGGAGAAAGATCATGGCAAGGGAGCATTTTCCATAATCTAATTTTTTAACCAAAAGGTCAAAGACAGTTTTATTCTCAAACATTTATTAAAATGTTTGCACAGGGCTCTGCTTGAGGAACTCAGTTCCTCTTGCACAGTGACAAATAATGTGATGAAACACAAACACAATTGCATATGTCAGTGCCTATCTCTACAAGGCAGGTTTCTCTTCAGATCGTATAAATCTTTCGCCTTTTTACAAGGCAATGTGCAGTGCCCTGCAAGGTATTCATGGATAGCCTCTCCCTTCATGGCCTTTGAATGAATCTCGTAAGGAGGAGGGATAAGCACAGAAAGCACAGAGCAGGGAGGTAAATGACAAAAGAAAAATAAACAAAGAACTTGGGAGTTCCAGGAAAGATAAGCCTCAGATTCCAGCCCTAACCGTAAGGGTTTTTGAACATAACTACAGGCTTGCAATACACAGAGGCAGGTTTGTGGTTGTACATGGTTCTAGCTGTTATTAATAAAGGGCTGTTTTGTTTCCCATTTGGTTATTGCTTCTTGCATATATTTGATCTGAAATACCACAAGGAGGAGTGGTAAGCATCAGGGCAGGATTCTTGGTTACTTGGCAATAATGCTATCATAATTGCATACAAGACTCCTCTTTCTCTGAACACCTACGTGGTGATACCGAGTGTGGATATCACTGTGGATATCACTATTTATATGGATACCTACATAAGAACTGGTATTTGGACCAAAGTACCATTTAGGGAGATTGAGGCTGTTAGTGCACCTGTGATGGCTGACATTGTAAACTGGGATAATATTAGATTGTTAGGAAAAGAGGCACTTTTGCAGTCACAAAGTGTTCATCTCAAGATATACAGACCTTTAATATACAGATGTTTTAGGTACTGGTACATGGAGATGTTTTTGGTTTTGGTATTTTTGTTCACCAGTGTTTTATTTTACTTTTTAAAAATTTTTAAAAAGATTTTATTTATTTTTAGAGAGGGGAAGGGAGGGAGGGAGAGAGGGAGAGAAACATCAATGTGTGGTTGTATCTTGCACACCTCCTACTGGGGACCTGGCCCTCAACCCAGGCATGGGTGCCCTACCATGGGAATTAGACAATCCTTTGGTTCACAGGCCGGTGCTCTATCCACTGAGCCACACCAGCAGGGCTTTTTACCAGTATTTTAAACTGTGGAAGCTATTTGATTTGTGAGGACTAGGGAATACCAATGTATGAAACATTTGGATTTAAATTCCTAGTGCTTGGCATGGGTAGGTGGCACTAGAATGGTGGTTACAAATCTAGTTTCTCTTTATGTTATTTTGAAGAGGATGTAAGGGGAAGAAAAATCACTGTGAAATTCAGCTTTAGGTTAATGTGGCTTGTCCGTAGGTCCTGGAATTCACTATCCCAGCCGCTGACCATCATGGTCTCTACCAGCACATGGCCTCATGCTGCTTCTGCCTTGTTAATTTTATAAGCTAAAGTCATAGATGTGAGCCAAGTTTGTGGGTTCAACTGTGGTGGGGTGGGGTTTGGAGGTTGGCATCCAGGGTAATTTTGTTTTAAACAAACTTTCAAAGAGAAATCGAAGTCCTTATTTGTCAACTAGAAATAGAGAAAAAAATCAATGAGATTATTAAAAGTAAAGGAGCTGAAAAGGAAATTCAAAGGCTTGTGCCTAAACACTTATCTCCGGACTCAGGTTTGTTTCAAAACTCAAAAAGGCATATGGTCATCATATAAAACAGGTGTTGGTCTTCCAGTTTGAACAGAAAGAACCTGAAACGCATCTTCCGTATTCTTGCATTTCTTTCCCTACCACCTTGCCCAAGAACACGTTAAGGCTCTGCTATGTTCTTTGACTGCCAGCAGCAATGTGGTCTGGATTACACGGTATGCTGGGATCTAGACAAATAACTTTGCTTGGAAATAGACTGCTGTCACAGCGTGGCGTTCATGTGTTTCGTGGGTGTGGGCTGAGCCATTCATGTGTTATATGCTCTGCTGACCCTTAAAAACTTCAGAAAACCGGAGTGGGGAGATGGTGGAGTGGGTTGGGATTCATCTAATTTTAGAGAGGTTTGAGGGCACTCCACCCATCCCAGGCCACAGCTGTGAAAAAAGGAACTGAGACTCAGTGTGAGTGAAGCAACTCCAGCTGAGAGTGAACAGAGTAAGAAGGGAGGATTGTGAGAACAACTGACTGTAATTTCTTTCAGACTTAAACTTCAACAAATGGAGAGGAATTTTGTTTTAGGACTTCCATTTCTTTCTAGTGAATTAAATAGGAGAAAGTTCACATTTTTCAGTTTTGGAGTATTCTTTATTTCTTTACTGTTTGGTTCAGACTCACGGTTTAGATTCTGGTGAAGCGGTCTGAACGCCATGATTGCACGTAGGGATGGAAAGTAGGCTAGAAAGTGAACTTCTTGTTTTGAGTGACCTGTGGCCTTTAAGTGTACTTAATGTACTGTGGTGACTGATTTTACAAGCTTTTGGGGACAATAGTTAAACTAAAAGATTCTAGGAAGGTTCTAAGGAAAAGTGATGAAGTGATTAATGTTGGGGTGACTGCTCCAAGTCTGAAGGAAGCTCCACTACTTTAAAATACATGGGATTCTGATAAGGTGGCCAACTTCTCCCAAGCTGCCTGGGGCTTTCTTAGTGTTCGTATCCCAGGAGTCCTTTCCCATTCGTGTGTATTAGTGTGGTTTATCCAGAGGAACAGAACCCGTAGAGATACATGTAGAATAATTGGCTGTAATTTCTATATGTAGTTTTACATGGAAAGAGACATTATGAGAGATTGGCTCACATGGTCATGGAGGCCGAGAAGTCCCATAGTCTGCGCTCTGCAAGCGGGAGGCCCAGGATGTAGTTCCAGTCCAAACCCAAAGGCCTGAGAACCAGGAATACTGATGTCCAAGGGCCAGAGAAGATGGATGTCCCACCTCACCCAGAAGAACAAATTTGTCCCTTCTGCACCTTTTTGTTCCATTCAGGCTCTCAGCAGATGAGAAGATGCCCACCAGCCCTGGTGAGGGCCGTATTTTTTAAGTCAGTCTATTCAAATGCTAATCTCTTCCAGAAACATTTTCACAGGTACACCAGAAATAATATTTTACTAGCTATGTGGACATCCCTTAGCCCAGTCAAGTTGACACACAAAATTAACCATCACATCCTGTATGAGTAAAGGCTAGCCCAACATCAGTGGCCTGTAATTTCTGTTTGCCAACCCCAGGGGTTAAGAGGCAGTCAAAAATGAAAACGGAAGTGGAAGAGACACTTCAGTTATCTCTGCCCACTTGGTACTGGTTCCCTAAGAAAGATGGAGCTGTTAATCAGCATGGATGGTAAGATCTCTGGACATTCACTGGGTGCTTTTTGTTTTTAACTTGTGGGTGTGGTTACTGCATTTGAAAAGCCTATGTGAGCTCTACTCTCTTGCCTTCCTATCTCAAAACAAAAAACAGAGTCTGTTTTGCGGAAACTGGCCAGCATTGTTTTCTCCAGTGGTTCCCAGCTGGGGGCTTCCCCCCAGCAGAAATGTTTGTCAATGTCTGGAGACATTTTTGATTGTCACAACTGGGAGGGAGTGTGCTATTGTCACCTAGTGGGTAGAGGTCAAAAAATGCTTCTAAACATCTTACGGTGCACAGGTTAGCACTCCCCACCCCAATACAGAATTATCTGGCCCAAAATTTCAATAGTGCCAAGGTTGTGAAACATTGCTCTTCACTTTCTTTTTTCCATGAGGTTATGTATGTAAGTGGGCCGGGACATAGGCCATCCTGTTTTCTGCAAGTGCAAGTATGTTGCTTACATGTGGGGCAACAGAAGGCCTTTGGTCTCTAGGTCTCAGCCAACTTTTTGAACCTAGACTTCATAAGAGAGTCTTGCATTGTCTATCTTCTCTAATGTTTTAAAAAGTAATCACACGTTTACCTTTTGCCTGTAATTCCTCACGTTTGATTCCTTCCCCTGGGAATTCATAGGAAAGAGCAGTGAATAACAAGTCATGATTTGGACATTCTTTGTTTCTGGGCCGAAGTACCATCATGATATTAAAACTTCACCTTCCACCTGTTGTCCCCTATCAGTGTCCCTTCAATCTTGCCCTCTATGCGAACTCTGTCCTATCAGTGGCAAAACATGCTCACATTTCCTGTTACAGTTTAACAAACAAATAAAAAACATACTTTAAAAAAGCCCTTTTCCTTTATCCCACATCCCTCTTCTCTATTTAATAGTAAATCTTTGAAAGAGTTGAGAAATAGCAAATTTAACACAGCCAATGAGTGGTGTATTTATAGTGAGGTGAGCCCACACTCAGACGCAGACCAGATAGGCGCTCATAGCAAAACACAAAGTTACTGCTTCCATGCAGCCTACCCTTCATAAGTACTGTTGCAGATGAACAACAAAAAAAGGTTAACAGGCGAATCACCTCCCAAAGTTCTTGCTGTAATTGGGACATGGAACACTAAAGAAAGTCAAGAAAATGCAAAAGTTCAGGATACTCCAAGTTAGGGACAGATGACCTTCTAACCATAGAAGCCAGATTCTCACTTTCTCTGACCCCCTTGAAGCTGAAACTCAGGCATGTAACTTAAAACTCCCAACCGGGTGCCACTGTGTCAGAGTCCGACTTCGCTACTGGCGATGCAGAGAATCAGGACTGGGCGTAATCACTTACGAAGATGGTGGCATCCTAGACTGCCCCCTCTGGTTCCCGGAGGTGGTAGTGATGTCTCCCAGAGTGAGGCCCAAGGTCCAGAAGGGGTGATGAGAGTAGGAAAAGAGAGTTTTCCTACTCACCAGCCACAGAGGCGGCGTGGCATTTATGGCCTTTCCGGGAGACACGCTAGTCTCAGTGTTAGCGATTTTGGGTGTTGTTACTTGCTATGTGGCCTCTTGACCTGGTTCTTCAACTTTCTTGAATATGAAATCTCCTATCCTTTATGTCTTTAAAAGAAATCTCGATATCTTTTAATTCCTTTCTTTATTGGCTAAATTGCCTAGAATTTGTTTTTGTGTCTTGTGATCAAAAATCCTCATTAGTAACTAGCTGAGACTCCTTGGCAAAATGGCAGCCAGATGTGATATAAATATGATACAGTCACGCTCTGTCACAAAAAAGGCCGTTACATGAATAGTTTAATAACATCATATTTTACTTAGATTCTCTGCTCTAACTGTCCTCTTTTTTCCTTCCATTCATGGTAGCTGCATCTACTATAATAGAAATAGTGCAAGTGCGAGTTTTCTTTTCTGGATCTTAGTATCAAATCCTTTCTGTCCCCTTAAGTTGTATCTAAGCCTTGACTACAAAGTGATAGATGAATAATAATAAAGGAAAGGAAGCAGGAAATAAGGGAGAACTGATAAGAGGTGTAAGTGTAGACTGTTCAGATTTCAGGGTTCTACTACAGAGGTCTGCAAACTTTTGGAAAAAGACTGAAAATATTTTTTGCTTTATGAGCCATAGGTTTTTGTCATGATGGCTCAACTCTGCCATTGTAGCAAGAAAGCAGCCATAAACAACACCTAAGAAAATGGGTGTCATTGTGTCCCAATAAAACTTTATTTATAAAAACAGGTATTAGGCTGGAGTTTGGTTATATTTTGCTGACCCTTGAACTGTGGTTCTAGTTTGTTTGTTTGTTTTTTCATGTTTACATTTAAAGCCAACTTTTTTTATTATATTTTATTGATTATACTATTACAGTTGTCCCATTTCTCCCCCATCATCCCTCTCCACCCTTCACACCCCCTCCCACCCACATTCCCCCCTTTACTTCATGTCCATGTTTCATAAGTTCTTTAGCTTCTACTTTTCCCACACTATTCTTACCCTCCCCCTGTCTATTTTCTACCTACCATCTATGCTGCTTATTCTCTGTACATTTTCCCCCTCTCTCCTCCTCCCACTCCCCTGTTGCTAACCCTCCATGTGTTCCTCTAATTTGTGACCAAAATCAACCAATTCTGTGAGCTTCCTAATCACCAGATCTTTGAACTGTGCTTCTGATAGGTTAGCTCCCAGTGCTATGAGCTCTGCATCTGATAGGTTGACCACCTCCTGGTTACTCAGATGAATTAGCTCCAGGGCCCTGCTCTGTTCTTCCTTTTGAGCTATCATTGTTTTTTTTTTTTTTTTTTTTTTTTTTTTTTTTTTTTTTTTTTTTTTTTTTTTTTTTTTTTTTTTTTTTTTTTTTTTTTTTTTTTTTTTTTTTTTTTTT